>SJOL01006154.1:75620-91182 GCA_004794785.1 Opisthorchis felineus
CGTCCGTCTTGATGAATATATTCCTGTTCTGCTTCCCCTTTCCACTATGAATTAGCAGTCACATATTATTTTCCTTTTCCGCAAGATGCTACACCTATTTTCATGGGATCTTTTGCAGTTCATGCGTGATCCTTCTCACCTATGCACACGCACTTTAGTGCATTTTGCATTTGCTTGCTCATATTTATGTGTCTTGCCCCAGTTCTGAGGCTGGACACCCTATGTGTTGAGGCTGAGCCGTTTCCCTACAGCCTGGCTTCAGGCATCTGCGGAGACACGATACTAACTAATCCAGGCCTATAAACATTAAATTTCCTATTGGTTTATGTACTTAGGGCGTACAATTAGGCTTTTTTAAAATTTGATTTGCTGTTGGCGGTTTCAAGAGGCTGTGGAATATTTATTGCACCAAACAGTCCACAGTGGATCACGGAAGGTTTGCTTCTGCGTTGGATATGTTCTAGCGCACGAATGCGAGAATGGTTGCTGGTATTCGGCCTATGGACGAGGGAAGGTGCTTAAAAGTGCCGGACACCTACTCATGAGACTGCCTACGTTGGCGTGTTGACTTATTCCTAGTCCATGCACTTTTGGGAGTGGTTTGAGCATTGTTATTCACCTAACACACAAACGGAAATAGACAGTGACATGAAGGCGAGCTGTTCAAGTCAGATCATGCGGTACTGTGTTTAATTATTTTTCTGGCTGCTAATTACTAGCTTCTGATACAGCCTACCTCAAACATTGTCACCAGCAGCCTTGTAACACAGTTTAAAACCCATACGGACGCCTGTTTCCTATATTCTACTACTCTTCAGTGATTTTGTTTGACGACACCAAAGTGAAGGCAGTTTTTGCTTTTTTGGGTAAAGCGTGGCACATCTGACAGCTGTGAATCGCCGATTCGTTGGACCCACGAAGCCTTGACAAACGCGTTGCATCCGTTTATCCATTGCTGAGTCCTTGGCGTTAGAAGTGGATTCGGGAAAGCATAATTTGTTTGGCGACGTGGCAACTGTGAATGATTACCTTACATGCTGTCCGACTGTCTTTGGCTCAGAATTTATCCACCCTATCATAGAGAGGGTTATTGGGCCCACAGATTTAAGCACTATTCGCCTCTGGCAATCAGCTCAAAGTGCCTTCTTTCTCTGACCTGAACCAGCAACGAACACGGCACACTTGTATTCAGGTACGTCATGGAGATGACTGATTTGTTCTTAAGTTTTACCGACTTTGCCCAAATTTGCTGTAGTTTTCCCAAATATTTTGGTTAACATGGGTCTTGAAAGTATTAGCGCTCCCATGAAACATGTCGTTTAATTCCGAGGGCCGCTTGCACTCTGCAGCCAATAGTCAACTGTACAAACTTTGCTCTTGGTGGTAGCAGAAAACCGTACTGGCCTCTCCGCAGAACAATATTTTGTCCTATCCGACCCATCTCGTCGCTACTGATGCGTGGCCTGCCTCACCGGTGTTACTTCCACACAGTTTTCCCTATCCAACTATTACGCACTTTTCCACCGTCTACCTAGTATGCGCCAATGATAACCTTCGCTATTTCTTCCGGTCAAAAACACCCTAGCCAAGTCGGATGCCAACTGGTTGATTCGCCGTCTCGTCGTGCGTACATTTTATATCGCCAAAGTTATCCTACTAACCTGCGCGGGCCCTGACCAAGATACCACTTCTCTCCTGTACCTCATTCTGAAATCCAGCGAATTGATTTCTCCCCCAAAAACCGGCTAGTATATCGCATTCCTTTCACAACGAGCCACCTGAAGGGACCGGCGAAACTCCGACCGCCTCAGGGGCCGTAAAAGATCGAGGAGCACTGGCATCGTTACACTGAAAAAGCTGAACTAGTCCAAGCTGAGGCTGTCGTCATGGCCAAAATCACTGGTGCCCTGGGCCTTTCCTTTATCTTAGAGGACCCAAACCAGACAACAACAAACCGCGCACCTTTGGCTTCTGCAATCCACTTGACTGAGTCGGTAAAGTGTTGCGGTTTTTCAGGGAAGAAAGTTATGCCACTCTTCCATAATGCGCACCCTCGTCGTCAGGTTTGTTTGCATTATCCTCGCTATTGCACATCTCCTAACTTACCTTTTCTCAACGGAGCAAGATATAGGTGACGTTCCCTAACCAATTGTTATTATTGTGACTGTCGGTCCACCAACCTTGCCGCAAGCTCCTTATCAAAATCCACTTTCTCCGGCTCGAAACTGCTAAACTACACCCAGGATGTTTTATTTCTTTGGTCCGAAAATCGGCCGCCGTTACCACTCAAGTGGTCCCATTTGGACCACAAAATAATATACACCCACCTCTGCGTCCGTGCTTTTATCATCAATATTCGAATGCCGTTATCTTCCACTCAACAGGCACACAATTGCACACATTCCGTTACCCCCTGTCACCAAACCTGGCGCCAAGCAAGCCGTATACACCACAATGTACCAGCTTCCATCGTCACAATTTTATGTCCATTTTGGCGGCTCCGCTCACATTCTGTGCTGTGGACCATCCCTGCCGCTCTTCACTATTCAATTTAAGGCCATCCACAGCGCTCAGACACGCTACCCTCAATTTATCGACCGCATTTCCGTGCTCACATGTGCTCCAATGGTTCACCTTGGCCTTCCCTACCCTGTGAGTAGGATATTCCACTTTTCTCGAAGAAATACTCGCATGCCTCTGCAGCAATTATGCTGGCATCGCGAACAAAAATACTGGACCAACGATACTTTTACACCGCCCTTGTCCTTACTTGTTACTGGTCACTGAATCGTCGCTGCACCCGGAGATCAAAGATCATGGGATGGCGGTTCCATGCCACGAAATATAGGGATACAGCATCCCACGCCAACGCGTTTGCGAGGTATCCACTTACACATACAAAAACGTTTTGTTCCATGGGAAAGTGTGCCTTCCCATTGTTTCTGCATGTAAAGGCACTTTGGCTTTCTCTGAAAGTACGGAGGAGTCTTACCCCTTTAATTGGTGTCATTTTCGATTTCCCTTCTCCCCTCCCGAAGATGCTGTATTCTTTCATCAACATAATGCGCCACCTGTCCACAGTTAACCACTCCTATTTCAGTGTACTTGGCTACTTCAGCACCCAGGCCATCAAGTAAAAACGCCCAACAACATCCAGTCTTGTTTCGATTCCCTCCCTCCAAACACTGCATCCAGCGATGGACGGCACCAATACTGCTGAAGCCAGTCAAAGATCTGCTGATGTAAGCGGACCTCACCTCCAGATCTAATTCTTGCCAAGAGCATCTCATGGTTGGTTATTTCAAAGCCGTCTCTTCTACAGGCCGAGGTGTTCACTATTATATGGGAGGTGCCCCTCTATCCGAGATCCACCAATGAGGTTTGCCTACACAGACGTGCTATCGTTCAGGGTGAACATGCTGCAATAAAGAGCCACCTTAGCTCCTTGGACTGTTTATAGCACTTTGATCTTACCTGCGGACCAAAAAGGGCCAAATCTCCACCAGTACCCTGGAATTCTGCCGATTTCAAGCCCTAATTCCCAATGATTATCATCGCCAAAATGCCCGGGTCTAACCCGAGGGCTCCCCTAGCAGAAATACACATTCAATGAAGCCAAGCCTGAATCCACTATCACGGTCGCCAATTGGAAACCTTTAGCTCCGTCACAATACGTCCCAGGTAACCTACCTTCTGGGGAAATAATAGTGCTCGGCTTTTAACGGGAACACAGATACCTCCAAATCTACATTTCTCATTACACAATAAAAGCTTAGTCACACGCCTTCACCTCAACAAAACCTGCGGGTGCACTGACTTTCTCGGCTTTCGATGCATTTGATATCCTTTCTGTAGAGTTAAAAAGTATTACTACATCTTTTAAATCCCTTTGCTCCATTCCTTACGCACCCAATCCTCAATTCCGCCTACAATACCCCTCAGTATCCTGTCCTTCCTAGCGCTTGTTCCGGAAAAGCCATCGTCAAGGTGGCGCGTGTGATTCCCCCGGACCAGACGGTGTCCATCCCGGTATCCTCAAGGGACGCACTATTGTCCCTGCGATTTTGTGCTCTGTAAAATTTACCTCCTCACTTTAGGAGGATAAACGTCTTTGAAGCAAGCTGTTACACAATCCATCTGTAATTGAGCGCCCGGCACGAACGCAACAAACACAGACCAATAGGTCACAAAATGATCCATCTAGAATTCGTGAAAAAGATCGTCAGTCGACCTGTACAATCGATTCTTACTCGGGACGGCCTACTGTATTCCCCCAACATGGTTCTTTCATTGATCTCTCAGTTCAGCCGCTGCAACCCACATTTCTACTGTAACCCCACCATCGCACAAAACAAGAAGAAAACGAATTGCGTTGTCCCCGAATGCCAAAGGCATTCATCGTGATCCAGCTTGATACGATCAGGATATTTTATTGATCTGGGCATCTTTGGTCCACAATTCAGCTTGTAAGCCTCGGTGATCCGCAGTCCTGGGCAATTTTCTCCCATTTCTACATTTTTAGTGGGTTTACCTGGGTATCTGTCGTTGGAACTACGTATTCTGTCATTTCTCTAGCCTGCTCCCATCTGTCCACACTCCTACGTCACCTGGTATCTCTTTCAACGAAGACCAAAAATTATTGCTCGGTGATCCACTTTCCCCAAAATAATGATTGATATCTGCTGACCAACGCTCTCCCATTTAGAAGATATCATACATAGAGGTTAAGAAAACTGACAGACTGCGGCTTAAGCTTATCGCCTTCATTGACCCCGAACTATACTCGCAGGTTAGCGCTACATGGATCTTGGAGGCTAGATCGCATCCAATGTTTTCACTTCATTGGGTTGTCTGCATACCTCGAGAACAATTTCGTCCATCGTGTCACATTCATTACACTGATGCAAACTAATTCTCCACCGTTTCTATTTTGTTAAAAAGTCCTTGAACATTGCAGCCTTGTCTACTTTTTTCCGGCCAAAGCACGATGATAATATGCACGAGTGTTCAGCGAAGGACCACAAAATAAGTTTTCTCTCCGCGTAATCCACCTTGGCAAAGGGTTGTCCAAACAACCTGTTCTGTCTTCAATATTGCCGCTTGTGTGAGCATCTCATCCACACCAAGCGTGTCCGCCAAACTAGGAAACTTGCGTGACAGCTGGTTGTCTACCTGGGATTGTCGTGAACCAACTTATCCTCAACATAACGGTTGCTGCGGAAGAATACTTCTTCGATGGCTCAAGAGCTTGAGTTCTTGCAATTCAGCGGCTCAGAAAATGTTTGAACCAGATGCTTTAATTTATTTAATATGTTCGCGGAATTAATAATTGATTTGAGACGTTTATGCTAGGGATGGCGTTTTAAGTTGTCCTTTTTACGAGCTCCAGCCTAGCGAAAGTGTAGTTTGAGCCCTTTTATGTGGCTGAGAAATCTCACCGGATTCACTCCATCATCTTCTGATACTGTAAGCCGGCCCGGGGCTAGGAATCTAAGCTCACGTCACAGATTCATGCATATCAAAATTTTTACAGCAGCATCTTCAAAAATTGTAATATAACTTCAGCATAGCTTTATTGCGGCAGCAAACAGATTAAGATGTTGTAATTCTGAGACCAGACAATGGTAAATACTCAAGGTTATATCCTAACTTGGTGAGGTTCTTGGCAATCAAAGACTAAATCCGCTTTAGTGTTTGGTATGATAGAACGCCAGGAGTAGGATAGCCGACAGCGTATGGACTGCGTCGGTTATACGAGAATGATTTCGTAGATGAACATTTGCCTGCGCAACTCGCCCAATAGGTGGCGAACCTTTAGGCTGTATGAACTGTCCAAGGTTCACGAAGCGTTGCTCTATTGGGACAAACGCTTTCTATGAACGTAGCACCGCAGAATAACTAGCGTGATGGCTTTCTGAACTCATTAGACTAGTCTAGGGTAAACTACCTACGCTAAAATTGGAAGCTTTGTATGCGTTTTCTGGTGTTATTTGAAACTTGGATTTCTCTCAGAAATATACGACGTACGTTCCCTTTTTACTAGGAGAACTTGGAGGCAATACTGAAAACATTCCACACGTACCGTAGATAACTGACTATCCCAGTAGCTTTGTCAGAAAGTAAGTCAAGGCTTTTAAACAAATAGAGACACGAGAGAATATCCCCAAACCGTTTCGTTGAACCACCATTTAAAGAGGACTAGCGTAATGGACGAGTGATGCAGCTATCAGGGCTAAGCTTAGATAAGAGCGCTCGGCGGCTCAATTTTGTTCTTGCTTAACAAATCGTGTTGGCTGATTGCGGAAAGTAACAGACACAAGAATCTTGGCGTACCCCCTCCTGTGTGAGTTCTACGGGGATTCCTGAACAGGTCCGAAATAACTTGAGACTTATAAGCTTGCACTTCACGTCTGGTGCAATCGAAAAGAGTGTAAAAAACCGAGGTAGTTTTTGAGGTCATAATCAAGCAGAAAAATAACTATCTCTTACGATTTGCTCAAGCGGCTGCGATTCGGCGCTATAGACGAAACTTGTGTAACCAATTGAAATTTATGTCTAGCATTGCTCCGCCTTGGTAAAGAGAGCATTGAGGCATGCCTGCAGCCCTAGTACGTACATTCAGGCCGATACAGAGCCTTTCGACTTTCGGGGGTAGTAATGTTTCCACAGGCCTGCTTGTTTGTCCTTCGGATTATCCTATCCTTATCTTGGTTCCAGCTATATAGACAGCTGACAACAAAGGCGAAGGAGCTGAATTCAGTCTGTCACGTTATACTGATGCCTGGTCTCAGGATATTTCAGATTTTCTACTCGGGGCCGAGGTGTAATTCTATAATGGATATGAAACAGAAAACAGCACAATGGCGATCAGGTCGCCAGCATTTCTCTTGCCCCGGACATTAGCTACCCATTTCACATAGGACCACAGGACTCTGTTAAAATCCTCTCTGAAAAATACCTTGGGCAAATACCTGAGTACGCCACGCAGACAAAGGTCTCGTTCACAATTGGAGAATCACTAGTTCACGGAGGGGTTCAAACTACGGCAGCTGTGATGTTACTTGATGTGCTACCATGAATAGCCATCGCTCTGTGTTCAACTGAGGTTTTTCTAGCTTGGTTTTTTGGAGTTACTTAACCTGTTCTGGCCTCTGAGTTGTTCTGCTCCCCACTGTGCTCACTTTTGCGATATGTGTTAAAAAAGAGTTTCAGAACAGTACACGTGGTCGTTGATATAAGCTTCGAATAAGCAGAGCCGGTGAACTTCCATAGGTGTATCATTTGTCACACGGATATCACTGACGGGCCAGGTTGTCGAAGTCGCACGCTGGAAAATTTGGGCAAGATATTAAGGGTAAAGCGCGGAGGCAAATACACCTGCCTGAATGTTCAGCTGGGCGGTAGGCGTTGCCCATGCTGTATAAAAGGGGCTCAAATTGAATGGACATCTGCGTGCTTGAACTAAAACTTGAACATGAAATTGGACTTCTGGCCCAGACCGACGAAGTGTCGTGGTTGACTCAGAAAATTCCAGCCACTGTTCGTTCCCTCGAGTGCTCTGATTGTTCCCATGGATTCGGAAATTTAACCATTATACGGCACAATTTCTGCCTTCAGCTCTCACAGGGTGGATCCTAGAGATCCCAAGCTGGGATGCGGATAACTGTGGCACACCGGCTTGTGCCGTATCAACCTGAACACTGGACAGACGCGGAGCTTGATCGAAGGCCTCAATCCTTCGTATCAATCCTTGAATCATTTATCAACAAAGCCAAAACCAAATCTACCACCAAAGTTAGCTAACTCAATGGCCACATCATTAAGGAAACAAGTGGGAACTCGATCCGCGTCAAAAGATGTGCGCTGCACCGCATTAAAACTTCGGCAGTGTAGTGACTGGCGACGATCTGGCTGTATATCGCGACCAGCGTGGAAAGTGGCTGCATATGGTCTTCTCGCACGCCTCTTCGAAGGATTGCCATAAATCCACCTAAGCCTGTTTTCTTGCACATCCTACTTTGCTTCTTGGATTACTGTTCTGTCCGCTATTGTGTGTTGAAAAGCATCTAGCTTGGGATAGCCGCTTTTGGTGATGGAAGAATATTATTACAGCTGCTTTTATAGACTGTTCAGGGAGGCTTCCACAAGATTACACGACAGTCTTCTTGATGGGACGGGAACCTCCGAGCTACGTGTGCTCGATTACGATTGGTCCACACTCGGACCAATCAAGACACGCCTACCTTGGTCTGTAGCCGATTCGTGACGTATTCATCCGATCGACGTGATGGTCAGTTGTTCCGAGTAACTCGCCTTTGGGCCGCATGATTTATCCCTGCATATGAGGCGTCTTAAAGAATGTGGGAACTTCAAGACCATGATTCACAGAGGAGACTCGCCGGAAAACCACCAAAAAGCCGTCATAAGGAACCGACAACGCATACTCCAATTTCTTATTGGCTATATTAAAATGCGAAAACTTTGCTGATTTAGAACCACTTTATTCTCGAGTCAAATTAGGCAAATGGGCGGTCGCACCTCGTGAAAGTCAAGGTTACAGCCATACGCAGGAAAATCATCGTTGTATGGAAGAACGCTGATTTCATCGGATCATAACGCTTAAAACCACATGTCGTCCTGGATTCACAACCAGAGACATCGATGGTGACTCGTGATCCGAAATGGATTTTCAACATTAACTGCTCTCACCGAGGAAAGCAAGCGGAAGGAATGAATCCCGGTTAACTTAGCCCGGACCAGAAACAGTCGCGCTGAAGGCGTTAAGTACACAGCCTGTCGTTTGATACCCCGAGTCAGGCAGATATCCTGAGAGAGCGAGATGTTCTAGCAACTTTGAGGGGCTGTCAATAGTTATTTACACACTTCTCCACCCGATTGACTCAGCAGTTGTTGGAACTGATGTATGTGGGACAGGGTCACAAAGACCCGAAAAAACTGCAGGATGGACGTATCCGAGCGCTGTTCATCGTTTAAAAGACCATATCAAAATTTTGAAGCAAGCTGAATGGAAAACCTTTCACTCTCTACCCGGCAGGTCACCCGGAGACCGAGGATGCGATGGAGGCTGAAAAGGAGGCTTCGAGTGGATAAAGATAACGTCAATGTCCCACATTTTCAGGTAATTCCGATGTGTCCACTGATCTGACAACTCCTACTTTTACCTTCGCTGCAGTAGACTGTCACGCAATCGTAACAGTAAATTGTCGACTGTTTAAGGCTTTTACTGGCGCGCCACCGACCAGGCAATGGTGCATCCCAAGATTAAATGTACGGTAAGTTCTAGTGGATACCAGTGAACGTCTTCGGGTTTATGTTGTGTTCGACGAGGGATGGAGTGCAACGATAATCAAAATGGGAATGGAAAAGACCGAGGGAAGCTGGGCTTTATTCATCCAAAACTTTGACACTGAGAGCTGAAACGAAAAAAAGTGATTTAGCAATGAACGATGAAACGTTTGAAAAACAGAACAAATGTACAACATTCACCCCCCACAGAGAGAAATGTTCACAGGAATTCGCTTTATAAT
Organism: Opisthorchis felineus; assembly: GCA_004794785.1. Taxonomy (NCBI): domain Eukaryota; kingdom Metazoa; phylum Platyhelminthes; class Trematoda; order Opisthorchiida; family Opisthorchiidae; genus Opisthorchis; species Opisthorchis felineus. Next base: position 85,169 of record SJOL01006154.1, read on the forward strand.
TGAATACTGTCAGGCCTCTCTGTTGCGCAAGACATACGGTCGTGCCCGCGGTTGTTGTACAACCAACGGGTGTTCAGAAGAATTCGACATTTCAGTTTCCGAAGCTGAGTCAGATAGTTCTGGCTTAATAAGTGAATCAGTATTGGGCTGATGTTCGGATGCTGGAGCACGTCGAAAATCTGCGGAAGGCGCCAGGTGACGTAGGGAGACCGTTTCTTCCATGCCGTTAGGGTCTGACATATGCGTACTCAAAGTTACACTCCAGAAGCTCAATCTCTTCGACCACGGGGTCATACTTCGAAGATCGTGTACTTCGCCGCATCAGAACTGGTCCTGACGAAAGCAACCACTGCGGTAACGATGTAGCGACTGCGGATTTTCGATTGTGATGGAACATTCGCTCGTGTGGAGTGGCGTTGGTGGCGGTGCATAACAAAGAACGAATCGAATGGAGGGCGTCTTGTAAAACAGTTTCCCAATGACTGATTTGAAGACCTTTTGATCGTAATGAAAGCGTAATAGCTTTCCACAAAGTTCCATTTAATCGCTCCACCTGACCGTTCCCCCTTGGGTTATATGGGGTAGTCCGACTGGTGGCAACGCCCTTTTCATGAAGAAATCGCTTGATCTCATCCGAAACGAATGATGAGCCGCGATCCGAATGCACAAAACTGGGCAGGCCAAATGTAGCGAAGAGCGGCACAAGGNACGTATTCTGTCTCAGCTGGATGGCTGGTGATCGATGATTTGACTTTGGAAGCTGTTCAGTTAAATCAGGGACAGTTAGCACTGCATGAAATTGTTTTTGGACTTTACGTTTTCCTCACGCTTCTGGCCACCGGTCAGGGCCAATCTGTATAGCTCCGCAACTATAGGTGACTATAGGGGACCAATAACTGGTCTGTGAAACTGATATGGGGTTTTGAACCATGGCAACCGCATATTCCTTGTATTAACCCTAACAGTTGGAGGTGCCGCGGAGTACTTTCTGCAATAGGACACATCTGAAGTTCGTTTGAAATGAATAAAAGCATATACACCTGCTCAAGGACTTTTAGTAAACAGGCATCACAGGCCTCGTGATATCCGTCTCTTCTTAGCCGCTTATTTTGAGGTGCCTTCATAGAAACGGTCAGGGTATTTGTATAGACTACTGCTAATTGATGAGCCTCAAAAAGGGCGAAACGGGTCGTGAGCTATCGAAGAGATTTCAGCAACCTTTTGACTTGTGTACTACGTATATACAATGTATCGCGATATCTCGAATATCGTAGCAACTGAAACATGAGGCGGCCTGATGCAGCACATTTAGTTGCCTGGAAACATCACAAACGATAGATTCAGCTGGGTTCCAGGTGAGTCTCTCGCAAAATCAAATTTGTTTGCAAAATGATTGTATTTCGCCAATTTCGTGCAATTTAGTTTCAAGTAGAACATAAGTTTGACGGAAACTCGGGGACTGCGCCTATCTGATGAGCCCCAAGAAGGGCGAAACCGGTCGTGAGCTGTCGAAGAATTTTCAGCAACCTTGTGAGTAGTGCATTACGATGATCCTTATCTAGTTAAATTATTACGACAAAGTCGTCGTTTTTTCAGCCCATACAACGCCTTAACGGGTCCTCTCGCCGTATATTCCGGATGAACACCTGGGTTTACCGGATGGGCAGATATTAGCACCAAGACAAAATCCAAACTCCGCTTCCAGGTAGTGCAGCCAATCTTCCTCAGTTCGGTTTTTAAGTCGCTTCCCAGCAATAATACTTCCGCAGAAAGTCGACGTAGGTTCACAGTACTGAGGTTGCTCACGTGTTGTATCCTATCCTAACTGTTGTCACACTATCCACGGTTTTCCAAAATTTCCGCACAATCGGTATCCTGTGCGGATAACTACTTGGTGACAGTGGTTGACAAATCTATTCCGTTCATCTAAAATTGGTACAAAGCGGGTCCATGTTTCAACCAGCTGAATAAAATTAGCTTATGGGCACCAGTATAAAATAGACTTACGTTTTCCTGTAGTCACTTGGCCTGGAAAGCAGCAGTTGAAAATTAGTTCTGTTAAAAATTTAACGGAAACCCGCCACGGCAGTCTCGCAACACAGACACAGAAAGATCCAGCTCCCACACTGTAGCAGAGAAGAGCCTTTTCGCTATGAATTTCAGTATTGCAACCTGTTTGAAGATAGCCGGTGAAACAATAACCATTAGGTGAATTGCACGGACAGATGCAAACAGCTACGCTCATTCTATTGAGGGAAAGTTGGGCTACAGTATGATAGTCATCTTGGCTACTTTTAGTGGCATCCGATCACTGCTTCAACTTAAACAAAGGTGGATGAAGTTATTGAATTTCTCCTAGACTGCATCCCCTGTTCAAATAAATATACACCCAGGTAAAATATCTTCCAAATATTACTCCTCCAAAGTTACAATAGCGATATCTCGAAAGTTTATCCGGGTTAGGATGCTAAGAGTTGTGCAAACCACAGATTCTGTTGTGCAACTTTGTCGCTTGCCCACTCAACGTAGCATGTCCAAGCATTGAGTGTAGCGATATCCAAAAGGTCCTCAGACGCAAGTAGTTGTTCGATTCCTGTGGTCAGTAATGCCACTTTGGCTTTGTTTTATTATTATTTCTGTGCGTTCCGCGGGATAGCTATTAGAACCCTTTTTCTATCTGAGTTGCTTCCTTACACATAAATCATAACCTCTCTCCTTCACCGTAGTACGAATTCTCGGTGGCTGTGGTAGTATTTTCAGTTAGGACTTCCGTTCTGTTCCAATTTATTTTGTGCCAAATTCTCTGGGTTACAAGGCGTCGTATTAAACGGGTTATTCGCTGTGTAATCGCAACCCAAGACGACCCGCAGGACATATTTTGCAATGGTTAAATCAGTCGAATTAGCCTACCAGACGGCCGTAAGTGGGTGTATCAGATTTCACTTGAACGTTTTCTCATAAGTCTACTCACGTGCCCAATATATATTTTAAAGGGTGCAAAATGTGCCCGACGGACTACTTTTTGCGGCGAATTTTGATAGTGACGTCGTAAATGGCCGATTCATTAAGGCCCAAACAGGGGAAGGTTTAATGTCCAAGATCTAGGAACCGTTAAGGGACGTTCCATGGTTGGACCTTTGCCGCTTGTCTAAATTAGGCGAACGGGCTGAATGCTGACCAGCTTCTAATACAACTGAGTGAAGAATAACGCGAAACTGACGTGCCAAGTGATTATGCATAATCGAACAAAAGTGCATCCCGGAACTAATTATCTACGGAAACCTGAAGAACGGATTTTTGGCTAAAGAAAGCCTAGATTTCGTTACAGTTAAGCTTAAAACTCGTAAGTCTCACCCGAGATCATGACGGAATGTGGCACTGGATAGAGACGCCTAGAAAGTTGCCACGTACACAGATATGAGGCGACTTGAGATGGTGCGGGTTTCATGGCTTTAAAATAAAACTAAATCTCGGAAAGCGTCTTACTTTCCAGTGGAACCAAATTCATATAGACCTGTGCAAGATGCGAGCGTACACACCTTAGTAGGATCGAATGGTTCAGTTACCAGCTAAATGTGAACAACTAAAACCAAAGTTTTTCAAGAGATATTCCACTCACCAGGTCACTGAAAACCTTTTGAAAGCCCACTTATTTGTTCTGCTTTAAGCTCACCAGGCAGCGGTAGTTCTCAAGTTGCCATGAACCTTATGTTCTACTTGAACCCAAATTGTATGCAATTCGCGATGCACATTCAGTTGCATACAAATTTGGTTTTAACAAGAAACTCAACTAGAACCAACTGGATCCCACACTTATGATGCTCTATAAATAAATATGCTGCACAAAGGCCGCCTCACGTTTCATTTGCTACGACATACGAGATATCCTGGTACATTATCTAGATGGAGCATACCGCTCATAAGGTTGAAGGAAACCTTTCGAAAGCTGATGACCGGTTCCACTTTCCGATCAGCATCTGTCAAGCTTTTTTTCACCATAAGGACGTCCATTTCATGAAGCTTTATATATATATATATATATATATATATATATAGACACTGCTGCTGACTCTCTAGTAGGCTGGGACAGCCTCATTCTCCAGGTTAGAGGCAAGCTAGATAATCACTGGCTGAAGGTTTCACCTCCATCCCTAACCAGAGTAGTGGAAGTTTGTCGGGACCAGTAACTTGGTGACTGAGTAACTGTAGGTGGCCGGTTAAATTGTTTAGAGTCTTACTCGAAATCCAATGTGTTGAACCGTTCCATAGGCAATGTGGCCAGGATCTTGCAAGGATGCGAATGTTTTTTTCCAGTAAGAATCGACATCAGGAGGTGGACTCTCCGAAAGAAACTTCAGTAGGCTGTTTTGCTAAGTCTGCATGGCATTCGGGTCTGGAGGCTTCTCAATGTCAGACGAGGTGTACGCACCTTGCGCACCCCCGAAAAGTGCAAACAAATGCAACAACGAACAAGTGCGCGATCCGAGTCCACATAGGTTTTCCAGATGGTGATGGTAGGTGTTCTAGAACGAGTGAGTGATCCACGCCACATATAACTCATTACGATGATGTCTATCTGCGTTTGAGGTTAGCTGGCACGTGGCACCTTGTGGTCAAGTGGTCTTAGTTGTTTTGGAAGTTAGTACTGCACATAACTGCAGTGGGCGTTCAGTGTTGTCCGTGAATCTCGATTCCAACGCAAAGGGCCTACCTTATTTAGCCTCAGCAGCGCTAAATTTACCTACTTGCGCGTTTACATCCATCAAACCACAAAATTGCCTGAGCTTTCCGCCCGCTACTATAAGGCGTTCAAGGCTTCGTGGAATCTACGTGAGGGTAGTAAAGCTACAGTCTGCCTTGGTGTAAGTAAGTGCAGCTAGCAGACACCGATTATCATCGCGTTTGCGAAGTGCTTTAGCAGACGCTGATAAACGAATCGCATGCAGGTGACTATCAATGGGCAACCATTCAAGCAAGGACCCTTTAGCTCGATGTCATAGGACAAAATGAACTCTGGCGGGACCGGCCACAACGTTTTCTTGGTCACCAGTGGTGCGCAAGCGGAAGCGAGGAGAAATCAATGGAGATGTCAGTCCAACGACCGAATCTGGGTCCTGAATCCCCGTTTCAAAGAGACAACCAACCTAATTTGGAAGTCAACAGCAACCATTGTGTCTCCATGTCGTCCTAACCAAGGCATTGGAACTCATTGGTGGAGTAGGCATGCTATCACCGATTGCCGCGAATGTCCACTCTGTCCTGCTTATCAAACAGCACACCCGGCGAGCATTAAAATTGGACCATACTTTCAGAGAAAACCTATGTCGGGCAAAATTTGAAGATGTGTCTGGCCTGGCAAACAAACGGGCCTCTCTTCAAGGCTGACGGTCTTGAATCATGGGGATAATGAGCAGCAATGATACACTGCCCATGTGTCTACGAAAAAAGCTCCAGTATGTATGTATCTTTGCTTGGTTGGCCCGGTAATCAAGAAGTTCACTGAGAAAACACCACCGTTTTTGGGAAGGCCTTAAGGCATTTTTCACTCAACGGAGCATATACTGACTATCAGCCTGCAATTACTGAAGCTACGACACCATCACGAAGAGACTGGACCTTACCATGGTGTGGCGGTTTGTGTACCTCGGCGACCCATTGAGCTATACTGGGGGATGTCCGCGCGACATTCACAGAGCCTCTCATATCAGGTTGGTCAATGGGTAGAGGTCTGACGAACACAGTCTCCTGGCCCTCCAGGTTGGGGGTTGGAACATGTGTGACGACGTGTTCCGCATTTCCAGCCCAACACCGCTGCCTTGCGGTTAGGCTTTTGAGTCAAAGGCTTTGGTTGAGGACCCTAATCGTCCTCCTGTCTAGGTATGGGTGCCCTGACAGTATCCCAACCTTCATACAACCATGACATTTACAGCTAACAATACTCTCATGCCACATCGGCCGTCGCGTGGTGCCATCAGCCGGGTCGCCTTACTTGCTGCATACAGCAGGGCGGGTAA
>SJOL01006154.1:94834-128966 GCA_004794785.1 Opisthorchis felineus
TAGACGAACCTTGTGGTTGTACGGCAGTGGAGCATCAGTGTCAACACTGCTGTTGCTGTTTTTGATGGTGATGTTGATGGTTTTGATGATGATGATGATGATGATGATGATGATGAAGCTACGACACTCACGAATCTAAAAGTCATCATACTCAGAGTCCGCAACATCACCTTTGGCCCTGATGCTTGAATCCCGAACAACCAGAAAGTTTGTTTGTATTTAAATCCCTAACTTGAAAGAAAGAGAAGTTAATGGATGAGGGGTGAACTTGATGCTAGCATGTCACAAACATTCTAAGGTGCTCACACCTCCAGGCACGCACTCAAACAATCTGGAAGGAACGCTGCTGAAGTTGACTAGCTGTCACTTTTTGCAATGTTTCCCGCCAAGCGCGGGAGGTTCACGAAGAGCCCATACTAGAAGGCGCACCGTATCAACATCATCTAAACTTTCTGCAATCTCTTTCACATCCTTCTTCCAAACAAACGTCGTTTACCTCGTTGACCTGCATTTTTTCTAATTTGAACCAGACAACCGTACGGCAGAGCACAGACTGTCTACTTGGATCCAGTCCAATAAGGCACTTCCAGCCCTGGGCGGCGATGAGTCAGTGTTAAACACTGCGGCTGTGCTGTTAATGATAACTTTCTCAACCCTGCAACCAGGTGCAGCTCCCAAGCGATAGATACCACCATTTTGTTGGGTGAAAGGTCGCAAAATCCGTGGTCTGAGTTAACGTACAAATCGAACCACGAATACTTCACCGAGAATTTTCGAAATCGCGCGCTCCTGAGAGGGGGTGAGAGAAGACAGTGGTGAGCCGTTGTTGTTTGCGTACATATGTTTGTTGAATATTAGGGTTGGTATTTCAACTAGGGGGCTTAGAGTTGCGGTGGCCATAAGGATCCTTTAGTTAGGCGTTAGTACTTTTCCGGACAACAGCATGAACCACCTAACATCTGAATCAGATACGTGGACCTAGCTTGCGGAAAACATGTGAAGGCTCTGGGTGCTTGAATATCGATGTCTCAGAAGCAGTATTCGGGTTTTGTCTGAACATCGGCTGGGTAAATTAGAGCCACACCAGATGGTTTGTGAGGAAAGCAGCATGCTCCACAGACTGCTGGTTGGGTCAAAGGACTGTCTCACTCAACCAACCCGCGCGGGGAGGAAACAACCAAAGTGGCATTCTGATTTCGCATAACACTGCGTAAAACTTGATCTGCAACCCACTTGCGTTGGCGACTGTCATCTCGGATGGAGACTGCAGGACGGAGCACATGACTGGCTCGTGACTTTGGTAGACATGACCCATTCACACATCCAGTGGTGCTCCTGCACTAAAGCTACCGGCTCTAGTGAGCAGCTTCATAAACGCTTGTGGATTTCAAAGGCCCAGGAGATGGAGAAGGCTTTCGCTGCAGGCGGCAGCCGCGCCCTGTTTCAACTGATTCGATCAACGGGTCAAAAGAAGGCAGGTGTCAATGAGACAATGTGCGAAAAAAAACGGAACAGCGTGAAATTTCAATCCTGAAGCGCGACAAGGCACCTGGCCCGGATGGTCTACACCCCGCGCTCTTCAAAGAAGGTGGCGATGTCCTGGTAAACAGTCTGACAACCACACTGCAGAAAGTTTGGAACGAAAACAGAATACCAGCCGAATGGAGCTCCTCGACCGTCATCCCAGTTTTCAAAAAGGAAGCAAGAACATCATGTGAAAACCATCGTGGTATCAGCCTGGTATCCGTCGCATCCGAGGTGCTCTCTGGCATTATTTTGCGCAGGTTGATGGATTATCGGGAGAGACAGATTCCTTAGAATCAAGCTGGGTTTCACCCTGGACGAGGATGCACCGACCATATCTTTACTTTGAGACAAATTCTTGAACAGCACCACTCCTTCAGACGTCCCACGTTGGTCGTTTTTGTTGATTTGAAAGCTGCTTTTGATTCTGTCGATCATCAGCAACTTTGGCGGTGTCTGGCGATCAAAGGCGTCCCTTCCAAATTTCTATTCCTTATGAGGGCACTGTATGCGAACTTCTGTGGGCGCGTACTAGTATACGGGAAGCTCTTGCCTGAGTTCAGTGGTGTCCAGTGGTGTAAGACAAGGTTGTCCTCTTTTCCCTTTCCTCTTCAACTTTGTTATTGATATGCTGCTTGAAATTTCTCTACCTGCCTCTGAAAACTCGGGAGTCGAAATGCTCCCGGGACTTTCCCTCACAGACATTGAATACGCAGACGATATTGCTATCCTTGGTTCAGATTCTTCCCAAATACAAACTATTTTAAATAACCTAAATAACTCTGCCGCACGGTTTGGCATGCGCTTCACACCTGCAAAGTGTAAGGTGCTGCTACAAGTCTGGGTGGGATCAAACCCACATCTCATGCTTGCAGGTGAGTCAATCGACGTGTTAGGTAAATTTGTTTACCTGGGCAGCTGTATAAGTTCCGGTGGACTGGCTGGAGATGAGATTATTTCTCGAATCAGAAAGGCCAGGGCAGCTTTTGCCAACCTCCGACACCTATGGCGCCGACGTGACGTCAGTTTGTCTGTCAAGGGAAGAGTTTACACTGCGGTGGTGCGATCCATACTGCTTTATGGATCAGAGACGTGGCCCCTACGCGCAGAGGACATACGGAAGATGTCAGTGTTTGACCATCGGTGTCTCCGAAGCATTGGTCAGGTCTGGTGGGAACATCGGATTAGCAATGCTGAGGTACGCCAGATGGTCTTAGGAAGAAGGAACTCTCCCGCGATAGATGAATTACTCACGCTTCATAGGTTACGCTGGTTAGGACATGTACTCCGCATGCCAGAAGACCGCCTGCTTCGCAGAGCTCTCTTCGCCTAGCCCTGTGCTGAGTGGAAGCGACCGAGAGGTGGACAGTGTATGACCTGGCAACGAGGTACGAAAACACTAACCAGTGAACTTAGTCGAGTGGGCAATTGCCGCCTCCCTGGATGGGGACCCCGGGACTCAAATCACCAGTGGTTAATGACATTGGCAGAAATGGCCCAATCGCGCAGTCAGTGGCGCTCGTGCATCAAAGCTATCACCTTCAATGCGTAGCTACCCAATTTCCGAACAAACTGAACATGCCTTCACCTCCAAGGCTTGTTGTACGTTCCACATTCCCGTTTTCCGGTGATCGAAACTGTAGCAGCTGGAAACAATGTGCCTATGGTACACGGTTTATAGCTGATAAATTGATTGATTGAATTGATTGACTGAGCAGCTTCGTCGATTCCCCTTGAAAGTAATCACGATTTAGTGTCACTGGACTGGCCAGGTAAAGTAAGTAGGCCATCACAATCAGTGTGTGTCTTATCTATCCTAATTTCATCTGTTGTCGGTGGGCGAATCTTCAACAGGTAGAACACAGCTTGTAGCTGAATAGCTGAACTGAACTAATGAGTGTCTTTTGAGCTGCCAAATGCAACTGCACCTGCAGTTGGACTATTTAGCTGCCTCTTAATACATTCAGCCTGTTGTCGATTTTGCCGTCGTTTTGAAGGTGATGCGCTTAGACATTCACGGTGACTATTGTGAGACTGGATTTAGCTCTTTTCAACAAGGTCTTGATTATTGTTTCTGTTCGTATTTCCCTCCCAATTTATGACGCATTATTGGTTTATTTTTTAGAGCTTATCCCACCTTGTCACTTTTGGGCAGTCTGTTCGCTAAGCATCGGACCGGCGGACCCGAAAACACCTCCTCGACTGTCTGTTATGCATCGATTCTTCGTCGTCTTAGGGAAAAATTATCAATTGTTTTGGCGTGGATGGATACAAACGCTTTTTGTCTGCATCCTTCCGATTTTGCTATCCTGTACTTTGATATTTCTTCGAAATAAATCCACAAGAACTATTGTACCATCAGCTATTCACTGGGGAGCTTTTAAACTAGATGATCTGCCCTTGCCTCCTCCGAAATCGGCGGATTTATGGACGCTTGCCTACGCACCGAACACATCACTGTGCAATGAAATTATCGGGACGTTTGCTCCAGGGTTGTCACTTGTTCCCCTAGGCTTTCCTTCGGAGGATCTGTTGTTGGATTTTTTACGCACGGCTGATCCACGTGTTGAAAGTACACTGGGTGCTGTATTGTTTGACGAATCTTCACATTTACTGAACATGTCCTACACAATAAGGCTGAGAAACGGTGTAGAATGGTCGACTTCTTCGCTTTACCCCAAGTTCGCTGAGGGCAAACCCCGGACCTTTGAACGCTATGCTTCGCCTCCTGAATACTATCCTTCTGGTTTCCTATCTCTCCAGCTGGCGATTGATCGTTCTATTATCAGAGTGCTGTGCGGTAATGATGAGCCGGGAGCGTTCGTAGACGTCAATCTCAAACGAATGCCGTATCCGCCCTATCTGGATGACGGTTTTATTCCGGTCATTCAACGGCAGCTTTCATTTGTGATTGTCCTCGGTTTCATGTTTCCTGTGTTACATGCGGTGCGTTCGGTGTTGACCGAGAAACAAAGGCGCATCAAAGAGACACTGAAAATGCTTGGTGTGAGCAACGGAACCTATTGGTGTTCTTGGTTTCTAGCTTATTTGTCGCTGTTCATGGTTGTGTGTGTTGCTCTTACGGCAGTGCTATGTGTTAATTTCTCTTCCAATGGACCATTGTTGACTTCTTCTAACCCGTTTTTGATATTCATGCTGCTCTTCATCTACGCCTATAGCCTGCTCACATTCGGGTTTGCCGTATGCAGCCTATTCAATTCACGTAAGTTGTTTTTTGCAGCTGCCTTGTTTGCGATCTAATCATGCAGCGGATTTCGGTATCGTCGTGCAAATGTCAAGTATAGTTAGCTTAGTACAGAAGGAAGGTTTTCAGAATCGGCATAGGACTTGTTGAAGTTTGACCATTTCCCACCGAATAGTTTCTCATATTTCGGCTTCAGGTCGGGGTAACCCTCCTTGAATGGGTAGTGTTCTTGTTATGCAACCGGTTTTTGCACACAAGGTTACGAACGGAGCTGGCGCAAGTGTTTTTGCAGACATGTATAGATGTAGTTCATACTTCTGTGATGTTGTCGCTGGACGAGTTTTCGAGTTTGATTTTATTGGATATGAAAGTTACAGGGATCTCCTATTTCATGTCTTATTATCGTTGTGTCGCATCCGATATTGAACCGGCGCAGCTTACGTTGGAGCCGACATAGATACTGCGTAAAAATGCGGCCGTTTTTGACCACAGACTGTATTCAAATGCCATTATTATGGCGGGTTAGAAAGAGTATCACAGATTTCCTTCCAGAGCCAATGTTGTGTAGTCTTTGGGTGCAGTAATGCACCGGAAATATGGTAGTGTTGAAACCACCAACAGCGACTGATTATCGTTCTTCCAGGATAAGGAAACGTTTACACGGTTGGGTTTCAGGACGTAAACTAGCTCTTTTTTGTTTTGTCACAGTGATTCTGTAACCACAAAAAATACCGTGTCACCCTAACCTCATCTCGATGGCAACACTGTCACAGCGCGTCTAGACTAACGAACTAATTTAGGTTGCATGACGTTGTCCCCAAATCGTAAGAAGTGATTGCCAGCTGCTTCCTGGTAAAAATGATGGTCTTGGCAGTTGACATTCCGTATATTTAGGTTGCTATACCATAATTTTCGAGAGTGGCTGGCAAATCGCTAACCGAAACAAAACACAACGCTGTCTCTCAATCTTGCAGACCTCGTCATCAGTGATCTTTCATGTCAAGTTAAATACTTGCAACACGAATGTGGCAGTCAAGATATTGCAAGATTACAACTGCCCTGGAGCTCCAAGACGTCGGTTTCTAGCAGCTCGTAGAAATGTTTTTTGGGTGATGAACGCTTTCCGTACGAAATCCAAGTATTATTAACTTGAGGGGGAATATGCAGAACCCACATGCTATGCGTAACGGTCGCCACTGTAACCGAATAACAATGGGCGAACAAATTGTTTTCGGTGTCATCCTCAGGTCAGGTTACGTAGTTCAAACAGAAAAATGGAAGCGGTAAGGCAACAACCCGACTTATGACTCGCTCAGTTCAATGGGTATGTTTATGGAAAACCGACTGATCGACAGAGTAAAGGCCAAGACCGTGTAGCTTGCAAAGAGTTTATACTTCTTCAGTGTTTACAGCGTTTTATTTGGTAAAGGTCTCTCCTTTCCTAGTTAGGTTGAGTCCTACTTGCACGCCATTCATATAACTGACTGACTGACGCACACTTTTTCCGCACGCGGCGTCCGTGCGTACACACGTTTGTCCAGGACCCAATCGTACCATAGAAAGCTAGCACAGTGCTACACTAACTAACATACCAGTGAGCTCGAGGTAGCTCAGCGGTTAAGGTGCGAAACTGCCGGCCGAGTCATCTTTGATTCAAACCCAGCCCCAGCTTTTCGATGAATTTGAGATAACTCAGTGGTTGGGGCGCGAACTTACTCACCACAAGGTCCGTGTTTCGACTGCTTTTGTCTAGACTTGAGCAACCTGGCATTATCTCAGCCCTCGTGCTTCCTTCGGATGGCACGGTAGTTATGTACCGGTGCAACAGAGCTGAAGAATTTCTATTTTGGTGCTAGCATAGTGTTAGGGGTGCCGTATTCGTTTTGTTCTTTTTTGAGTTTCAAGGCTCATAATTCACCTTACAGACAAGATATCGACCCATCTGATCAAGAGTTTTCTTCCTGTGGTGTTTGGTTTCCGGTTCCCAAAATTGGCCCAGTGTTTTTTTGCTATGACATCCGGCATATTTGTCCGGATTGCGCCACATACACTTGCAAATCGCATAATTATTTTCATACATGTTTGCCGTAGTGAACAGTAATATGCTTTCTCATGAGGAATGCATTGGTCTGCTGTCGCGTTCACTAGTGACAAAGGATCTCAGTGTGCACTCAGCGTGGCCGCTGATTTTGAATAATAGTAAACTAGTTGGGGAGACACGGTAAAAGTGTGGAATTACTTGCTCCACACAAAGCACCGGATGGGTAAGTCGTTAATATCTCTTAAAACGGTGTTGTGGCGGAGAAGCATCTTGGAAAATGTGATGGCCTAAGAATACCTCCACATCTAACATGCCTCGTCTGTTCCAACTCCGAACGACTAGGTAGGACGTAATTAGTGACTAAGTTCAGAATCCGTTCTACTCTATGTGCTATGGTTGATGCATGCACGCGGTCCAGTATAATGGAGTGCTCCGCGTCCATGCTGCTGAACGATTCCTGAGATTGTACCGGATTAATCCTCAGACAGCCATTCTGTGAAACTTTTATGGGGCAAGAGAATTTACTGTAGGATCTTTGATTGAACAGTGATTTGAGCGTTTGTCTAGGGTGAACAGTACGTCTGCTTTGACCAGAAAGTCGTCAAAACGCAGAAGCACTAGTCCCCTCATGTTGGTGCTGTGTTTGTGGCCATTCCAGTAAACTACGAAATTTGGTGACTACGCATGCTGATGTTGGTTGACTACTCTCGTTCTTACTAAATCCGATCAGTTTCGACTAAAGTTTTGAATAACTGTTTGCAACAACACTAAAAACTCTGATATTATTTCGCCTTACTTGGACGGTGATAGTGAGGAATTCGAATCTGACAGGGCTTACGAGGATTAGCTGCCCTTCTGGAATTGGTGGTTCAGTCGTGTCTGCCTGTATTGTGGCCATCATCATGAGTTCAAACATCAACACCTTAAAGGAAAGAAAAAAGGAAAATAGATAGATAGATAAAGATCAAAAGAAAAAAGTATCCTGCTTTGTTTTCACTAAAAGAGTTGTCAAGATTTTTTCGTAGAATATTCTCCCAATTTTCGTCACTCCTGAGATTCGGACAGAACAGGCTTTCCTAAATTCTATGATTCATGTTCAGATGAGAAGCCTTCTCCAAACGTTCTAATGATCACCTTAAAGAATTACTTTTTCTCAACGATACATCAGTCTTGGCTCAGTTGCCACCAAAATAACTAGTTTCGGAAACTGTTCAACATCAACTATCGCACTAGGGTTTATGGTCTCCGAAATGCAGTTTACCCCCTTCATCTCGTGCGGTCCTGGGTCTGCTTTGGCGCGAGTAGGAAATAAATTTTCCTGTCCCTACTGCTAGCTTCTAGGCGCTGTTTCACCTCTGTTCAGACCCGATCCAAGCATATGGGTCTCTTATGGAATTTTTTAAAAGTATAAAATCAAAACACAGTGTAGTGGAATAGGTTGTTGTAATCCGACGTTTCGGTTGCCGTGGGTGACCTTTCTCAAGAATTTCTGCAATCAATTCCTTGAGAAAGGTCGTCCACGGCAACCGAAACGTCGGATTACAACAACCCATTCCACTACGCTGTGTTTTGACTTGACAATTTAAAAAAAATTCAATACTATACACCGCATGGTGCTCAGTCTTTTTAACACCCTTTGAGCCGATTTCGGCCCGGAACTCCTAGGCCATATGGGTCTCTATTTGAAAAATGGTCAATTTAATTTGTAGATTCATTCTTTTCGAAAGTGGTTCCAAATAAGTCTTTTGTGCCACCTGGTGGAAAGTGAATGGTATTTCTTTCTTGATAAATGACATCTTGAACTGGCGCCCGTTCGCTGACTCTAACAACTTCTATAGAATTTTCACAAATCAGTTAGTACATGGGAAAATGAATTGTAACTGAGCATGATTTCCGTTAGAAACTGTTCACTACACAGATTAGGTTAGGAGTAATCTGTCAGGTACCACTGTCAGCAGTTAGCTGACATTACGTCGAATAAAAACCAATACAATGTCTAAGCCGAATTTTTTAAACGTGTATTACAGCAATATATCTATACAAGTTGTATTCGGTAGCCAAAGGCACCGGGACGTCATTTTGGGTATAAAGTACCTGATCTCATGTTGAGAGATTCACAAACTCATTAGTTTCCCTCCCAGCATTTTCGTTTGATTATATTGCAGGCTGGTGTGCGTATTTAACTGTGTGCATTGACGGCATCGTAGAGTTATGCGATGGACCACGTGCTGCTGAATATACAATTCAGGTCACAAGATTGCTGCAGGCGTTTCTTGTGTTGGTTTTGAGACAAGGCGAAGCACACATGTACTGTACCTCCAAAAAACCGCACGAACAGTAAAGCACTGTTTTGCTTTCAAAAAGGCACACACCTTCCCATATGACGTCCTGCTTTGCTTCTCAATACAGCAATGCACTGATGTGGTTACCCTGATTGATGATGAAATGTGTGCGGTAGAATTCCCCAACTCAGCGAACAAAACGATGCTTATCTGTGCAACCTTAACTACTCACATTATCCTCAATATCAAGTAACGGCACCGTAGTTTGCATGCTTAGTTCATCCTTTTAGCGTTAGTTTAAATTTAGTTTGTCGTTTTCTCTCCACTGTAGCTCATACGGGAACGGCGATCTGTTGTGCTGTATTGATTGCGATCTGCTTGCCAAGTGCTGTATTAGATGAGCACTACGAGGAGCTGAATTTGGCGACCAAAGTAATTTGTTCCTTCCTGCCCAGTGTTGGGATGGGTTTCGTATGCCTCCTGATTGGTCAATTTGAAGGAATCGGTAAGCCATGTTATTTGCCTGCTTTTGGACTGTTCTTCATGGCCTTCATGTGGTTTGTAGCTAGACACCAAGGGAGAGGCTGTGGTCATGACGAGTATATAGTGGTTCATCACTTAAAACACGGTAGATTGCTCACTCTGTTGGTAGATAGTAGAATTACATGCCCAGAGAAGATTTCAGCCCGCCGCACTTCATTAACTAATGTGTGTTTGTCACAGAGGGTCACTCTAACTGCGGAGGGAATGCTTGTTATACTGAAACGATTGATTTCTCTATCTAGTGCCAGCACACATTGTTACCTTGTCTGCTATATTCTTTAGTAACCCTTTTGTAGCAAACAGGGTAACAATGTGTGCTGGCACTAGGCAAGAAAATCAGTCGTTTCAGTTCGATTGTATGCTTTATGAACTTTTGTTGAGTTCCATATAACTCAGTGGTTGGGGCACGAATTTACTGATCGGAACGTCCATGGTTCGAACCCAACCTTGGCATCTCGACTGTCGCTGTCTAAGCTGTTTAGGGACGATAGCTCAGCACTGTTGCTTCCTTTGGGTGGCATGGCGGTCACTCAGATGTAACACTCTTTCGACACCTAGCTGCCACTCCACCCGAAGGAAGCACGAAGGCTAAGATACTGACAAGTTTCTCAAGCCTGGACAGAAGCAGTCGAGATGTAGGGGATGGGTTCGAATCACGGACCCCCCCAGTCAGTAAGTTCGTACCTTAACACTGGGCTATCTCAAGCTTTGCAACTATGCATCGAACGGATGCTACGGCCAAACGGTTATTATTCTTGTTTTATTAGAAGGCTCTGTTATCGAGCGGCGTTTTATGGAAGAGGCCTGTATTCTTCAGACATCAGACACTACATTGAATTGTGGCTAGTTGCACAAACTGCTTTTCAGACATGTTGCCTTGGCACCTGGGAAACTTTGCTCTCTTCCAATCACCAATCAAAAAGTCGCGGTATTTCTTTGTTTCTTGAATGACTTCAAGAGTTATTGATCCAGTGGTTTTATTTTGCCGTCTAACCATTTTCCTTTCCGTCTCGACAACTTCTATATGCAAGTTGCCTTCTTGCCTATCTGTCTATCAGTCTTTCTGCCACGTGACTTGGTATTCTACTCACCGTGAATGACTTGGTTAGCTCTGGTCGAATGTCCAGATGTTTGTGCGTCGCCAAATTCTTGGTCGCTGTTTCTTCAAAACGACTTGTAACACGCTCTTGTCGGTCTGCTAAAGAAAAGTGAAGAAAATGTTTGGTACATTGAACCGGACGTCTGGCTTTTTGCATATGAATAAACCTTAGTTGTTCTTTCTCAGAGATTGCGAGCTATTAGCCTCTATGCAGCCCACCAGACTTTAACGGAACGATAGGATCAAGCTAATGAACCACTCCCTAAGAGATTCAGTCAACTTATGAGAGTGATGAATGCATCTCCCTTTCTTCGCTCCCAACCAACGCCTCTTTCTATCCCATGCAGGCGTCGGAGTGCAGTTCTCCAACCTATTCACACCAGCCAATCCAGGCGACAATTTGTCGCTGCACATTCTCTGGATGGTCTTGCTTGTCCAGGGCAAAGTGTTCATGCTCATCGCTCTATATGTGGATGCTGTCTGGCCTGGAACATACGGTGTTCCCAAACCTTGGTACTTCCCCTTTACAGTAAGTATTGGTTCGGTCACGTTTTGCCTACTGGATTAGATCAGACCGTTGTCGGGTTATCGTCCTGTTCAACATCTGGGATGCTTTCCCCGGTAATGTTTCACCTAATCATTTTTTCTGGTACTTATAACTTGTTTTAATTGTTCTGCTCACCACATGCAGATCGTAAGTAATCTGTCCACATGGACTTTCCTTAGGAAGTTGTCACTCCAAAGGGCCGGTCAAAATCGAATCACTTGACATGAAATGCGTGACTGAAGTACGGTTGCGCTGCATCCTTTATAAGTGCGGGTTATTCCTGCGGCTGACCAGCCACTTATGACCGGACAGTATACTGTTTAGCTGCCAACCGGGATGTCGAAGATTCGAATTCCCTTTGAGATTCATGGGTATTTTTTGTAAGACTGATACATATGTCCAGTGTTTCTCGGTCTTCCAGCATAGATTAATCTCACCTTTTATCATGAAGTTTCAATCGGAATTGTTTTTGCCTGTCAGCCTGCTTCCACCTCAACTTCTGACAGTACGTCAATCAAATGCTTACTTCGATGACATATGACTCACTGCACCAATTGAATTTGCTAGTCCTAATCCTATCCAAGTGCTAGGCGTCACTTGGTCAACAGTGTCACAGAGGGGCTCATCATGCAATAAATCACCGTTATTCGTCCAAAACTTGCTTTGTGTATGTCAGATTTGGTGGACCAGTTTGTTGACGTATGAGTTCATTACGCATGATATTCTTGCACAAGTATTTGTGGCTTTTACTTGAACGCCTGTTTCGTAATGTTCATTTGAAGTTGATTCAGTTCGATTTCTCCTAGTTCCTATGCGATACCGGCGTAATCCATCACTCCCTAAGTCTCACACTTTCCAGTGATCGTGAGGCTTCTCATTAGGGCACTGTTAACATGATATTGGATAGTCTCATGGTAATCCGGTAATCAAATAGCGTTGTTGTCCTTAGTTTGACGAGTGTCGGGATGTTAATCGTCGGAAAGTGGAATAAACGTTCCTCAGTTTACTCCTTTACATTTAGCAGGCAAAACAGTGTGTGCTAGTCACAACACGGACCCTACTTAGGCCCGTGCGCCCTCATTTGGTTGCATTGGAAGGATTAGATCTGCTCTAAATGTCCCGCTTGCTTTGAAGCATTGCCTGCCTAGATAGCCATTCTTCATTTCTGTCGAGTGGCATTAGTTCTGGTGGTACAGATAAGGGGTGAGATGCGAGTTTCAGCCACCCACCTCGGACGATCAGACTGTTTACTTAATTCGAAGGATCTTGCGAAGTCTGCACGGAACCGTATTTAGTTCACGCTGCCCTACATAAGTGAAGACAGGACGAAAATTCGATCTGCAATCTTATGTGGTGGTTAATTCACAAGTTCACTACGATGACGTAAAGTATTATGATCGTGGTGTGTCCCTTAAAGGAGCTGGGAGTAAAGCAAGCAATTCGGAGACCAGACATATTTCTTTATAGTTTCTACGAGGCTGTTTTCTAGAGAGGAGTACAGAGGTCCCGTGCTGTCACTTTACTTCCTCGAAAAGGGTTCCCCTGAGTAAGACACTATATTTCTTTCTACTTTTCAAATGATTAGGAACTAAAACAACCGCAAGATTCTCAGGTTTCTCACCTGCTTTCACAAATTGTTTGAAGGTACCAGGAGTAGTTGTTTTGAGACGGCAACCCATCGTTCTCGGTAGTGTTAGCTCAACAAGTCTGTTCCGTTTTTTGCTTGCTATTGCGTCTGGTTTCGAACATCCTGTTAAAAATCATTCGGTGTTTGGCTCGGTAGATATGTACAAATTTACGCATCCGCTTTGTTTCCACCATGGACATCGTTAATCTTTTACTTGTCAAATACCCTCATTTGCATACTAGTTTGGTTTTAACGAAAGACTCAACTGAATCCAGCCGAATCTCTCGTTTATGACGGAAACTCGGGAACTACGCCCACCTGATGAGCCCCAAAACGGAACGAAACCGGTCGTGGGCTGTCGAAAGGTTTCTAGCAACATTATGAGTAGTGTGTCACGTCTAGTTGATCTATTGCTCTTTTGCTTTGTCTGAAGGACTTCAATGAGTGCTGCTTTGTTGACCCCCTCAGTGTCTGTGCAGGCGCAAACCTACCGTTTCAATTGCGCTGGATCCCGATGCGGACAATGAACCTGATCTGGCTGACATCACTTTGGGGCGCCACCCACTTTCTGGGCACTCGGTCGTTGAACAAGGTGATGCTGTTGGAAAGACGGAGGCGGAGAATACGTTTCCAAGTGAAGCACACATTTCACCCGACTCTTGCGGTCCAACCACATCGACATCTGCCTGTCCTCGTCCCTGTTACGATGAGGATTATATTGAAGCCGAACCAGTTGGACTTCCCATTGGTATTGCACTAAAGCGTGTTCGTAAGGTGGGTGAAACTAGAGTGATGTCATGACCTACTCGCGACTCTCACCTTTTGTATTTGCTGATTTGAAGGCGTCTGTCTTTTGGGTATGCGTAAAGTAGTGGACGTGAAAAACTCAGGTACCGTTTGGCTGCACAGTTTATACGCACCATGCAAGCGTTCATAGCTGTTTGCCTGTAACCACTCATTTGCGTTCGAATTCACATGTTACTTCGAATGTGCCAGTTTCACGAAACTCTGAGTTTAGTGACTCAGTAGTACTCTCTCTTTGTCTCTCGCGGGGGCGAATATGATCGGGAGGGGGCTTCGCTACTTGGGGGTAAGCATCCCAATCAGCTGTTTAGTCTCACAGATGATACACCTGGGTAAAAGCCTTTATTTAGGAGGGAACATCCAACACGGTCTGTTCCTCTTCGTTTCGCTTCTGGTAACACTTAATCTGTTTTGAATATTTTCCACTTCTGGGATCACACCCTATTGTGGCTGCGTTGCAAGCTTCTGAACTGTGATGCGTTGAAGTCGGCAGTATTGTGACCGGCCTGTCGTCGTCGGCGCTCCTTTCGTAGCATTCGTCTTCTGCGAGTTCCACGGAATGTAAACGGTCTTCTAACAGGACATGCATTATCAAGCTGAAAACCTAATAATGACTGCTTGGCCTTCAAGCGTTAGGCCCACCAAAAGTTGTTCTGGGTCTCGGAGTTAGTGTTAACCTCAGCAGTAATAGGGTTACCGAGTTTAGGTCATCTCGCCGAAGCCGCACCTAAAAAATATCCACACATGATGGATTCTCCCGAGCTTTCCGGATCCATACACTGGCGTCAAACGATTGAAACTGACGAAGGAAGTATGCAAAAGCATTTCGTCTGCGTGACTGAAGGTAATTTTGGAGTCAGAGCTGCTATCAGCTGGACAATAAATCCGCGACGGAACTTGTGTTTGATAGTCCATTTTTACGTACCGAATGATTCCTGCATTTGGTGGCTACAAGTGGGATGTGTTTGAGGGTGGGTGTGCCTGAACAGATTATGTAGTGAGTTCGCATCTTTCCAACATAAAGTTGGAATAGTACGGCACTCAACAGTTTCTCCTTTTGGCTTGGTTCGTACAGTGATAAAAATTTCTGAATAGTGGTTATGGGTTTAATGTTCTGTGGCCTCAGTACATTTCGTTATGCCCATGATTGATTGCATGCGATCCGCCCACTACTGGTGTGCTGGATAGGTCAGTCAGTTATAATCTTTTGTCCTGATAACCAGCAAAATGGTACATTAGCTCTCCATTCTTGTGTTAACATCGCTTAAATTGGCGAAGTTGCATGATGTGACAACAAATCGTTTGTTTTGTCTTGATAACTATGTCACAGTGGATCATTCTGAGATGCCCTGGCTCACTGAGCTTATTGGGGCATTTGGTTAGACCCATCTTGTTAATCACACCGCAGTCAATTCGTATGACGCACTACATGCTTTAAGGGCGTCCACATCCACGGCAAAGTATGACGACACAATCTACCATTAATTTGAGATGGCAGCCGCACCACTGCAATTCGGTTCTACTTCTTGTGACTTACTTGGCGTGTTGACATCGTTCTTACCAGCGTGACTGCATTATCTCATTGCAAACTGTTTGTTTTTTTTGAAAACCACCTGCCATAGTTCACCGGATCAATCAGGTCAGTGACATGGTGTGATTTCGTGCTGAACCTGTCAACTCTGTCCGCACAACGATTCCTGTCTCGCTGACAAGCCGAATGTGCTAATAACGCTTAGACCAAGGATCAGCATGGAGTTGGAAACTGTTGGCTTACGGCTCAAACTTTGTTAAGGTCCGACAATATCTAAGGGTTAACTTTGAAGTTCAAGATTGTAATTCCTATCAGTTCACAGTGATTTCAGTGAAACAAACACACTTCATAGGAAGTCGGTAGATGTCTACAGAGTTCCAGATCATCTGCTTTGAGGAATTATTCCTGGCAGCACGTATAAGATTTATAGTGGATGCGATTTGGGAACTCAGGGGATTGATTCGCTCTTGAGGAGTTCGCCCTTGAGCAGGGTTGCTGTATATCGTCCTAGCGCATCAGCCTGACAGTGTTGTTCCAGGCTGGTTTCTGGGGCTATCTTGAACAGACTAATCGGTCAACAGGACAGTCAGATTAGTGAGAATAAAGCTGACCTCCACTATGACCGTGGGTGCATTGGCCATGCTACAGCAACGCCATTTCCTACGAGAGGCAACAGTGGCTTCTTCTGGCCCCATCGACCGTCAGATCCCTATAGCAGTGCCTGACGATGATAACCGTCTCTTCTAAGTTCCTATCCCCGATGAAAGCCTTGTACGCCATTTCCTGTCATGGCTAGGTCGACTTTCGCCAACGGGCGTCATATCAGTTTGTTTGTCAGTCCTGATGTTTAACCACACACAGACAAGGTTTTACTCCAATTCGCATCGATGCATTTTGTATGCTGAGTTTCCGGCGTCAGTAAGAAAACCATAAAACCATGTAAAAAACCATGCGATCGATTTAGGATTGGTAATCATACTCGGTCCACTTGAATTTGGTCTCAAATATCGGAGCTTATGTTCCGGATAGAAGTGTGGTTGTCGCATTTAAATGTGCTTAGTTGGACTGAGCTATGCAATAAATTTCGATAATCCCGTATCTATCTTCTCTTCTAATTCAATCTTGCAAATTTAACAGTTTACTCAACAAAACGATACTTTTTTTTACTGGAATCACACCGTAACTTAAATTTAAAAAAATGTTGCATCTACAGAATGTACTGAAACGATGACTTAATCGGATAGAATTTCATGGATATAACTCTATTACGGTTCCCTGAAGCAGACCATCGAATCTGCTGCCCTTCGATGTAAATACTGAAGCTATTAAAGCACAAAAATGTATGCTTATTTTCCATTATCTAGTCACTCAAAGTTTGTCTAAGAATAGCGAATCTCTGGTGCACGTTCGTCGTCTAACCGCTAGACCCGTTTTTTAGTGCCGGTGCTTTTAGTTGCACGGATTTGTAAGTAGAGCCGTCTCACCTTATTGCACTGTTCACCAAAGACGCACCCAGGCTACTCGACCACTGGTATGCAAATGAGGGTAAGTCGCATTTCCTAACGAGATTTGAACCGATTTCCCGCATGGACCTCTTCACTGAAGACCTGCCTTGGTCTTGTCAAGCCAGACTGTGTGGTTTTACATAGAGAATATCTGCTCGCGTCCCTTATGATCCTCGATTGACCGTCACCTCCAGGAAAGCTATTGGAATTACGATGTAGTGACGATGAAGACTACTTGGAGAAAGAACAGAAAAGACTGAAAGAAACCATACTGTCAGCTTTTGGGAGCTTTCGCACAAATAGTCAAACTCATCAGGCTTATCAGACCGAATTTCCGTGGAACGTCGACACAATGGATATAGAGATTCTCTTGAGCAGTTTTATAAATGTCGGTTGACTATGGAAAACGAAATCGCTTACCGAATTGGAAAGTCTCAGCGCACTGACGTGGCCTTTATCTGTAAAGGATAGAGTGTGTTCTGCGGTAGCCCGATTCAGGAATTGGGGATATGGGCTTTCCGCGCAAAAGACGTACAAAGACTACCTACTCTGCTAATAATCACTGTTTTTCCTTAAACCCTCGCTTAGGTATGGTAGTATCATCGGATCAACAGTGCTGGATGGTTTTGGTGAAAATAACTCACCCGCGATATACGAGCTAGTCGCTCTCCACAGACTACCATAGTAGGGACACGTATTTCGCGTCTCAAGGACCACCTAATCTACAGAACCTTTTTCCTCATTGATGAGCCGAATAAAGCAACCAAAAAGCGGTCAACCGATAATATGTCAACGAAGTGTGAAAGTCTTAACCAGTACACTCCTTCGGGCTGCCAACTGAAGTCTTCCCGGATGGAATCCAGAGACAAGGCATGGCAATGTGTGGACATCATAGGTGGAAAGGCTACCGTGAGACTGGACAACATCTCATCTGGCGGAGAGTCTAAATGCGGCGAAAAACCTGCACGAAACCCTAGTGTACCATCCAGATTGTTGAGTCATTAGAAGTGAAATATGAAGACTGAGCATCATGAAAGGTTTTGACCAGCAAGAGGAGGTGCTGGAAGTAGCAAGGAACCATACTTACACGGGATCTCAGGTAGGTTCCCGGTGATATTACCGTCCCAGTCCTGGTTGCGAGTTTCTCGAGCATCTAGACTACTTCGAGCATCCATGTACTCGC
This sequence comes from Opisthorchis felineus, assembly GCA_004794785.1. NCBI lineage: Eukaryota > Metazoa > Platyhelminthes > Trematoda > Opisthorchiida > Opisthorchiidae > Opisthorchis > Opisthorchis felineus. The sequence goes on from SJOL01006154.1 coordinate 112,726, forward strand.
TCGTCTGAACAGACTGACACCCAAATCACCTTGCGATCTCTTTGAGGTTTGTGATTGTTCGATGTGACCTTGATCCATGACTTGTCTGTAGTTGCACAAAATTCCTATATATTATTCTATATGTTACTCATAGTGGCTATCATAGCCTTTCCGTCCCTTTACTTGCAACGGATTATCTGTCCCGTCAATTTTCTAGGTTTATCGGTCGAAAAACACAACCACAGTTGCCGTATCCGGATTGACAATGAATGTGTTCCAGGGACAGATCACTGTGTTGCTAGGACACAATGGAGCTGGAAAGACGACCACATTGTCAATATTGACCGGTTAGTTGACGGCTTTTTTTTCGTCGATGCTGGGGAATAATCTATCCTGCAGTTTTGCAACCAACACTTTGTCGATTCAGTGTAATAACTCTTTCGCTAGCCGCCTAGCTAACTATGTGTACCTCGCCTTCCCGCGAATGTAGAGTGAGAACTTAATTAGAAACCCAGTTCTACTTTGAGTAGGCTTGAGAGAGGCATACCCATGTATCATGGTACCTCCCTAACTATGGCCCTATGCCGATTGACCAGAGCACGGTCCCTCGCTACAACACTGATAGATGGGGTTATCTTACACGTCTAGTTTGCCATTCTGCTATGAGTACCCATTCCAAGTGAGGATCGACCATTGGCCGGGGAATTTTGGTCAGAGTGATTTATTTCGGTTGTTGGTACATTTGAGAATGAAGTAATCATTCTGTCCACGGACAAGGTGTTCGTGCTATGTTTGAGACAAAAACAATGTTAAACGGAACCGTATTGCCATCATTCCTTCGTCTTCTCTCTGCCGACAATTTTCAGCTGAACTCACACTTGGTGGGGACTGGGTTTTGAGAAATCTACATGGAGTCATAGATAGTCTCTCACACCTGGCAAACTGCTCATCTTTCTGCTAACATTTTTCGAGCTACCTTAGTTGTCTTGTTTTTCACTGATTGTTGTGCCCCATATTCTGGGGCTGCATTGTTGAGAACAACTAGGTAGTATGCAACTTTACACACTACATCGCCGGTATCGAAGCCTATCAGGTTTTAAAATCGACCAACACATGTCTATGCCATCTTCTACTGTACCTCTAATCGGAAATTTCCCGACAAATTAAGCTCATCGCTCATTTTTCACTATAACTTTGCCCACTGCCTTCATTTTTTCGGTAGGCCTCTATCCACCGACTAGTGGAACGGCATTCGTCAGCGGACATGACATTCGAACCGATATAGAAGGGGTTCGGCAGCATTTGGGCTTCTGTCCTCAACATGATGTCTACTTCAAAACGCTCACCGTCGAGGAGCACCTGAAACTGGTTGCCCGTGTAAGTAACGACAGACACAGTTGATATTCATGTTCATTCTAGATATTGTTAGAATCTGCTATAGTTTGGGTTCGTTGTGTTGATTCCGCTTCGCTTTAGGCAAGTGAGGAGTGTGAGGGGATTTATCATTGTCCAGTTTCGTTTGGGCTAGGGATCCCTTAAGCAGCATGCAACCATCCGGTCACTGCAAATTAACTCTGAAATGATTACTTTATTCGCACTTGAGCTGTACACCTTTACTTCATGGCGGCGGTGATCAGATAAGCTGGCTTCGTACGCGTTACGGCTTGAAGCTCTCCATGCAACGCAGTCAACGACAAAGTCCGTGCGTGTTTTGATTGAACTCTTCTTCCAGTGACGAATATCATCGGCTGTATGAAGTATCAAACAGGATTTCACTGTAGCAGGCCAACTTTTCACCAGGTCATCAGAGCGATCTCCTCAACCCTTCTAAATCAAAAGGTCCTCTTTACCAGTTCATCTTCCTGTTTGCGAGGAACCGATCCGAGCCACTGTGGTCTGTGCTGTTGTAGATGCACAGAGTTGCACAGAGGCTCTCGCGCCAGCATCCAGTGCAACTCTACGGCTGGATAAGGTCTCGTTGTGGTCTGGGTCAGATAGCTACAAATATTCACAGGGTATAATCGAACGTATCAGCTTCAGTGGAGCCCCCTGGTTCGATATTGTGCTCCACAGCGCGTCGGAGTCTGCTGGCTTGAAACCTATGACAAAGGGCAAAATATACCGCTATGTGTTTTTGAAATATCCATAGTTGTCTCACAATTCGCCACAGCATGCATATATTATCAGTGCATCTCCTACTTGGACAGAAGCCTGCTTGCTTAGGACGGGTGTGTGAGTTTTTCAGTTTCACAGTTGCTTGGCAGAAACTGTTTGGCGTTCTCCGCAGCAGTTGCTGATAGGTTAGTGTTCCGGTATTTATCACAGGCCGCCTTATTGTGCCCTTCGGGAATGACACTAGGATCGGCTGGAAATACTTTCGATCTCCAAGTAGAACACATTAGCTGGTGGAGGGGTCAAGAAACGCTGCGGCGCAGTGTGCTATAAAGCTCAACAAGGATGCCGTCTTCGTCTGGGCCAACGATGTCAATTGTTTTTGAGTGTGAGTGTTGTGACACTCTGGGCGTGCTGTTGGGCGGTGGTCCCATCTTGTATGGATAAGCATGTGATGACCCTCCCTTGTTACCAGCTTTTGCCCCTCGACACGATCTGCGGTTCTTTGGTGGAAAAGCTCAGCCAGGGCCGATCAGGCTGTAGTCAGGTTGGTTAGCATATCTGCGGGCTTCTGGGTACCAGGTTGTAAAGTTTTTTTGGCTACTAGAAGCACTTATTTGAGACGCACATTCGGCTCAGATCTACAAAACCTACAGGACATTGGCCTTTTTCGCAGCACTGATTGAGGTCAGGGCGTTCTAGAATGTGGCACCTAGTTCCGTCACCTGGGCTTATTCGGGCATTCTTGTCGCACAGTATCGCTAGGATGTTGTGTCTCGGCACTTGGTTCACGACAGTTTACATATGGCTATAGAATTCATCGTCGACTGAACAATGGCTTCAGGGCGTGGACTGAGCTGGTACTGAGTGTGAACGGGTGGCCTTTGAAGCGGTGTCGCAAATGCTCTGGGGTTGTAAGAAGTCAGGAGATAAATGCTTTGTTAGTAATGGAGTTCGTGTTGGCCGGAGCTGTCGATAGCCTGCAGATGAGTGGGTACCTCGGTTCTTGGTACGTTTCGATCTTTGGTTGGCTGGTCGACCTTCTGACAGATGATGTGGATATGGTGGTCATGTGAAGTGTCCGAAGTGATAGTCTAGCTTCCGACGTGGAGAATTCCCCTTAGATTCCAGCAACCAAACAAGATGTGTTTTCAGGTTATTGTTATCACTACTTTCAGTTTCGCGGTTGATTAGACAGTGAGACAATTCAAACGACTGCGCAAGTGTTTGGCCACGTTCCACCTCCTGGCCGTAGGTCTCGACTGTGGCGAAGACACTGTGGCCCTGAGCAGTAAGACAGTGGAGCTGCAAATGCTCCTAGATAGCATCGGTGAGTACACCACACTTGTTGGTTCGAGGATATTTACCTGTAAGTCAGTCCTTCTGCACAGACATGAATGTTCAGGCTAATTAGATTTTGGCCAACAGCGAGGTGATCTTCCAAATCGATTCTTTAAAAAACATAGGATCTGTCATTCGTTTTGAATAGTCAAGCGAAGGAAGAAATCACTCTTCACGTAGACAACGCTACGACAGCCAGATGATACTGAACAAAGCCACATACGGGAGATCATACGAAGCTCCGGCTGTACTGTTTTGCTGCCCGTTTCACCAATGTGTGGTGTTCAAACCTGGCCCCTTTGAGTTGGTGATCTTCGCTGACTCCAGACATCTCATCAAGAGTGTGTGACGTATTTCCAAAGTGCATCGAACTGGCAGATCATCCGGTGTCTCTGTCAGGTGACGCTGACGTGACATCATGTGCCTCCAGGAAACCATTCAACATCAACGTGTTTAGTGATTTGGAGACGTTCTTCGTAAGCCCGTTTGCGAATTGGCCAGGCCTTCATTGTCACCACCGCCTCGCAGTGGTGTCTGGAAAGCCAGCTGGAAACCTAGATATACACCAATAAGAATGATGTCGAATAACTGTGACTTCTTGTCTACGGAGTTCGACACTGCGATCGAAACTTGACTGCTGATCGTCGTTCGTGCGTAGCAAAAGTGACCGGTTCAGCAGTATTGCCTTTATAACTATCGGATTGCGAACTCTACGTCGTCCAGCAAGTTAACTTGCACTGATCAGGGCTAACCAACCCCCTAGGTAACAATTCGAGCTGCACTGTTTGAGGTTGTTTGTCAACGTTCAATGGACCATCGTTTTCCATGGTAAATTCTAAAAATTTTTTAACGGAATAACAATGTGCCCGTGTCCATTCAAATTCCCCCTGGTATCACTGATTAACCCAAAACCTACAGCACCCTTATTCACCAGTACTCAATATTTACCATCAAAGTTACAAACTTGATCTGTTTTGGAATATTGGTGGCTAGAGTGTTCATTCATCATCACCAGTGCGCAGTGCACGAAGAGAGGAACTACCCACCCAACCGCGCACTGGTGGTGTCTTCTCGAGTAGTGACGAAACGTCTGCAAGTTAATTGCCAAACCCGGCGGACAGATCACCAGCCACCTGGCCTACAGTACATTCCAACAGTGAACAGGAAAGCTGGAAAGGAAGAATTGCTCATGGAATTAAAGTTCCTCTAAAGTGCATGTATTATTTAACTGTTCGATAAACGCAGTGTATTATCCGCAATGTCAAACGAAGTGCTTTGTCAATTCCGGTACCTGCATACATTTGAAACGAGATAAGTGGTGTTGATGGCGATTATGGTGATGCTGAATACATGCATGTGCATACGTCATTTTCAGCTACTTTTGTCTCAGTAATCAGGTTGGTTATGCAACGTGGTAGTAAATAAACCTACGGCACTGACGATTTTGTATGTTTGGTACTTTCGAACTTCGATTGCTTGCTTATCTGCAGCCTAACTCACTGAATACAATGGATTACTATACTAGACAGTTCATGGTCCGGTAATTAGGGACATGTTTTAGTTGGACAATCAGACTCACTGTCTATCGCGTTTGCTCGTGTAGCTAACCGTGTATTGTTTACTGAACTGGATCGAAGTCAAACATACCCATGTTTGCTGATACCGATCACAGTCCGATTTGTCTGGCATTATGCGCACGCTTCAATAAGCTACTGATCCGTAGCTATGAATGGTGGTGTTTTTATCTGTGAGAATCTAACCCCTGGATTTGTTCATCCATTTCCTCCAACAGCTCAAAGGTTTTCATGGCAGGGCGCTGGACGAACAGGTAACAAACATACTTCATCAAACTCACTTGACGCACAAACGTCATGCCCACACCGTAGCTCTTTCTGGCGGGATGCGGCGTCGACTATCCATAGGTATGGCGCTGATAGGCGACTCAAAGGTGAGTGCGTTACGGCAAAGCTGCAAGCCGAATTTCGGCGGATATGTTGACACAAATGTAGTGAGAAGCTTCAGCCCAAAGTTAAGGATCGGTGGGTATCCTCCATCTATTTTTTGACAAGAATTTGTTGATCTATCTCACTGTTTGTGGTGATTGTAGTTTATTTTACTCCACGTTATGAGTACACTTCTCAACCAGCAACAAACCTGTGACATTGGTAACTTGTTGCGCACTGACGATGTCTCCTCGTATGGTGACGAAACGTTTGCAAGCCAATTGCCAAGCTCGGCGAACAGATCAACAGCCACCTGATGAACAACCAATAAACCTGTGACATTCAGTGCCTGCATCGAATAAACACTGTGCGAACTATTGTAGAATCCCAGCATGAAATTTGCTCAGAATCGGCCGATTGTCATCAAATTACGAAAAAGGACCTTCATTAGTAATAATAGTAGTAATACTTATTGATTAATGGTATATTCACCAAGCCTGTGTGGTAATGGACCTATGGGCCAGTGAGTAATCCGACGACCCCGTGTATATGCCACGTGCTACGACGCGTTTTTAATTGAGAGTCTAATGTGGTGTGACGCGTTGCATATCGATATTTGGCATTCCCGTGGTAAAATGAACACTGGACTGGATCAAAAATTGATTGGGTCAATTCGTTTTCGCTTCAGTAACCTTCCTTCATTTCCAATCTCGCCGTACATCTCTTATGTTATTCGAGCAACTACTTGCATGGACTAACCGCTCCACTTCGTCGTTCAGGTTGTTATTTTGGACGAACCTACATCGGGCCTTGACCCAGAAGCCCGTCGTCAAGTTTGGGCGATTTTACAGGCCCAACGCGCTGCACGAACCCTATTGGTCACCACTCACTATATGGATGAGGCAGATCACCTAGGTGATAGGATTGCAATCATGTCTGCTGGCAAACTACGGTGCTTTGGTTCGCCTTTATTTTTGAAAGCCAAATACGGTGAGTTGATAAGGCTGAGACAGATTTTCTGCCCGTAATATAAACCCAAGATTGTCCCCATGGTTGTATCTAAAACTCCCACCTTGATAATTTCATCATGTGACCCCGTAGAATTTGCACCACACCTTGTAAAAAGGATGTTTTTACCGCCTTCCTGTCCGATTTTCTATAATCGGACTTAATTAGGTTCACCAACCACCTTCTGCCTGAATGTTGCACCTCAGCTGATTTTTCCTGGAACTGAATCATTTGTCTGTCTTCCACCCACTTGCCCAGTCCACTCTAGCTTTGATACGAGTTTCCATCAAACTATCCAAATGCGTAATTCCCTGTTTTCCGTTCTTGTTGATTAGGTGCATCTATAAGGGTTCAGTGCAAATAAGCTTTGCCGTAAAACAGTCTACTCTCAATAGTCTTCGTGAACACTTCTGGAGGAATATCCTCCTCCAGTTTTCTCTGAGGGCACGGTAACCACATTGTTGCTCTGGCCGAGTAGACAAGACGACGGGGCCTGTCTTACGTTTATGTCGGAAATCGCCACTGAATGAAGGGGACAATCGTGTCGTACTCGATATTATCGAGTCGTTACAAGGCCAGTCGCACAGTCGGTGTGCCTCACACAGAATTGTGCCGCTAAGTCAAGAAGCAACTCCTTTTGATAGGGGACGAGTATATCACAACCTGGAAGTCCTGGACTTCCACATCATCCGGATTGTACATCCAAATGACCACTACAGGTTTAAAGTTGTTCCATTTCACTGAGCTCTGTTCACCCACAATCGCTGTGTTAGCTGAGAAATTGAAAATGAAAAATAACCATGCTCATAGAGGAAGCAGAATTGTAAACAGCAGTTTTTTTGTACTTTCAATACTATGCACACAGCCTGATGTCCGCAGCGAGGGCAAAGTGTCACAACATTTGGGAGATGTGTAACTAAGCAACCCTATGCTAGTTACCACAAACCTGTCAGTTTGTTCTACATTGGATGGATGTGAAATCGAAGAAGACAACAGAGAACAGAATGTTCTAACCAGTTAGCATGATGTGCATTGATCTACAGGAATTACGACACTTCATCGGGCTTTAGTGAGAATGCTACAGTAAACGATTACATGAGTAACTGGAGAGCAATTTATCCCCAGTTAGAATATAGGCCACCTGGTGGTATAACTTACTACTGGGTTGAAGTAATGGGCGTGTGCGATTGTCGAATTAATCGAACGTTTCAACCGTCATCCTTTGGCCATGCCACAGGAAGCTGTGCTCAGACAGGCTAGCATCCACTAAAGCTTGCTTATTACTCACCGCTTAAATATTTGATCTCATCGTACTGGCCATATCCATGACAACTTTGTGTTCCCTCAAACCATGTTCCATAGAAACTTATTGCACTAGGTACAATGTTGTGTCTGTTGTGGGTACCAGTCGTCGATGCTTGTATCATATTGTTGCCGACCGGTTGGATATTGAGCTTGACATGGCTCAGTGGTTAATGCGTGAGCTTATTGATCGGAAGGTCCGTGGTTCGAACCCAACCCCAGCATCTCGCCTGCTCCTGGCAATGCCTCATTCCTGGTGCTTCTTTCGAGTGACGTGGCAGCTACGCACCGAAAAAATGTTACGGCTGGACGACTACTATTATTATTTATTTTGTCAAGTTGGCCATCTCGTATACCTTCCCCGAAGAAGTGCCAACGCCTTGCTTCGTTGAGCCCAGAACTATTCTCCTTCGTAAGTTCCTTGGGATCGAGTGTCGTTTTCTGGGAAATTAGTCTGTCGGAAATTCCACAAACCATTGAATCTACCGGCGTTGATTAAGACTGAGCCAGGCCGAGACCAAGATTTCCCTGCTTGATCATATGCATCTTATCTCCTATTTCATACATCTGTCGTCTAATCATTTCCACGGTCAGCGTTTGTGTTTGGTTCATTCTTCTCACGAACAGCTTACTGTTTTCCTTCGGCCACTGCGCTTTGTCCACTCTGAACACAATAAGTACCTTAGTATCTCCGCAGCTGCCCTGGGCCGACCTGTGTGGTTCAATTTTGAGCCAATGAAACCCATTTTTGGTTTCTAGTTCATGACAGATATTTTATCCTAGCCGATTCAATATTCATGCCAAAGATTCGTTTTGTTCCGCACCAACCGTTGATAGAACAGATTGTATGACAGAAGCATTTTCTGTTTTCGTTGGCTTCCCTCGTCTTATCCCACTTTGAACACATTTTCCCGTCGGACATAGAAACAGTTCGCAAATTTTTTTTACACCGAACCTTCCTTGGTTTACTTTTCGTGTGCTTATTCCCTCGTTTCCTTTGATCAACACGTTTTGCCTAGTGCTTAAACCCTTTTTTGTACACAACATGTGGAACAGTCGGGACTTATTCATAGCTGAACTTGGACTATATCGTTGCTCGTAATCACGATCAAGAAGCGTAGGTTTTCAGGCTGTCATGTTTTCCCTGTATCAGACCTTGATAAGTGATTGAATACTTGACTTTCGTGTGCCTCTGGGTACCACAGAAAAAGAATTCTCGTTTTGACAACTGACGCTATCACTCTTTCTAATGTTATCGTTATTGCAAACAGCAGCGTGTAAATTGAAATTAAGCATGTTGAGACGATGATATTGAAAGCCAGCTTCCAACCCATTAAAACTCAGCCAATATTGCGGTTCGCTAGTTCCCTCATCTCCAATCTTCATCCTTGTTCGTTTCTTTCTGTATCATTTGACTCTGTTACGTTAAGATCCTTCCTTGAGGAAAAAAGTGTTGGTGCTCAGCTGTTTTCTAAAAGAGTTTTATTTCCCCACGGTCACCCCAAGGCCACCTCCGCTGTTCGCAATTCTACAGGCTGTACATTCGCTCAACGTTTGCAAACCTTCAGGGCTGTATGATATACTTTGTTTTACTTTGCTTTATGTTGACTCGTTTCTGCGATGGTGTGGTTCGACTTCGCGGATGGCCGACAATGCCGCTGACCACGAACGCCAGTCAGAGGCCGGGTCCGGAGGCATCGAAACCTGATTCTTATTCGGCAGCAGTGGAGACCTAAGCACTCTATATCTAACTTTAGAGTGCTGGTATGGGCCTTCGATTATCTTTCAAGACTGCAGCACCATCCTGAGCATGACCTGGGTCCCAGTACAAGTTTCTGAAACTCACCGTCAGGTTTTCAGTCAACGTGATTGAAGCCGTGGTCTTTGGAGTTGTTTCCTGGGACATGGGATGTTAGAACAGCGTTTCCTAGCTGCAGGATTGTGTGTTCCGTCGAGCTGTCAAGTTTTCAGGATAGATATCAGGTAGAACTAGTCAAGAACATTGAGTTGCTTATGTCTTGTGCACGAACCGGCCATGTTCTATTACTCTCAGCAGGCGTATTGCCGCTTTGAATAAAAAAAACGTTTGTGTGCGAGTTGATTTCACTTTTCTATATATCTTCATGAGGACCTTGCCTCATGATTGCTTGTTGAGTAGGACGGTATAACTCAAGTGATACAGTCAGTGTCGTCTGCTATTCGGAGAACCTTTCTTTGTTCGTGCTGATCGTCAGTCCAGCGATGCTATAACTGTTTACCTTTTTGATGAAATCTCCCATTTTTATCGTTTCTCTTCTCTGCCATCCCACGGTTTTTGTTCGATAGAAAAGGTCCATGTGTATAGACCCAACTGCATTGAGGTGATGTTCCGATGCTCATTCCTGTTCCCTTGGAGATTTGTTCATCCATAGTTTATTACGTCTAATAGTACGTTTGACGTTAATCTGGCCCGATGTAAGCCACAGTAAGACCCGCTAAGACGTAAATGTCGGAAAAGTGCACAAGCAACTGTTTCTTTATATTGCCCAATTTCGTATTACACCCAGCGTCCTGTTGCTTGCTTCGATTTCGTTCTGGTGCGTCGATGAGAAGATTCATCGTGGTCGTAGCAACGGATCATTTTTGATTGTTGGGTCTCCTCTCAACATCGATTCTGTATAACGCCACACGCTATCCACTACTTTTCTCTCCAGGTGCTGGGTACTTGTTGACTGTAATGAAATCAACAGACACCGAGTCTGGCTATCTCCTATCTCAGGTACAGCAGCACGTCAAAGGAGCGCAGATACGTAGTGACCAGGGCGAGGAACTGAAATTTCTACTGCCCTTAGATGCCGTTGATACATTCCCACCCCTTTTCTCACATCTGGAGACAAACAAGGCGCAGTTGGGCATCCAAAGTTTCGGTGTGTCTGTGACAACCATGGAAGAGGTGTTTTTGCGGTGAGTTTTGTCAATATCAGAATCTTTACCATTTCACTTTGACCTTTTTTTTACTACCCTCACTTATATTCTGCCTTGCAGGGTCAGTGAACGAGACTTTCAAGACAAGGAGTCTGCACATCCGTTTTCATCCTGCCAAAGTGAAACGGGCAGTACTCTCACTGACTTTCCAACAGTTTCCGTGCACCAAGCCTATGGTGCTTTTTCAGGTATGCCGCTTTTCATCGGGACTTTTATTGTCTTGACACGATGTCATGGATGTATCATATGAATGTGATCAACTTTATCTTGACCTCCTTATAACAGACAGCACCATCTGGCTTATCCTTATTTGAATGTCCTGATAACCAAAAAAGCCAGAATGATCAAATAAACGTAATACTCAGTCTTTTTACCGACCCCTTAATAAGGTCTCCTCACACGCATCGAGACACGGAAGTCCTCCTTACGAAATTACGTCCTTGCCAGCGATCAAGCCGAATATGTATATACATTTTTACAGAACCCAGTTACCACTATTTTCCACGCCGCAGTTGTGGAAATCAATTTCACTTTTTTGAGCGAAAATAAATAACCGTTCGGTGTATAGCTGTCGTGCCGGTCGGCAGAAGCACGAGGGCTGAGGTGCTGCCAGATGCCAAAGCCTAGGGGGGAGCAGTCGAGATACAGAGGTTGGTTTCGGACCACGGGCCTTCCAGTCAGTGGGTTCCGCCTTAAGCACTGAGCTATCTCGAATTAAACCTTCCGAATAGCCTGTCACTGAGGGGTCGTGATCATCCTTCTACGGAAACGAGTTCCAAAAGTCCTATCTGATTCCATAAAATTGCACAGAATAGTGTTAGTCCAACTAGCAGCGCCGACCGTTGGCGTCGCACGTACTGGAACTAGTTGGATAACTGTGATGCTGCGAAGGGCATGCAAGTGTATCAAGCAAGTATCGAGCTTATCGACGGCATGTTAAAAGACAACAGCCCTGACCTAGTGTCGCAAATGAAGCAGAGCGACTCGTTTTTAGCCACACCATTATCGTTTGATCATTTCTTCTGCTCCTGTGTAACTGCTCTGCCTAGTCCACCTCAACGGGTGGGAGAACCAGAATATTCGGCACGAAGCCTTTTCGAACGAGAATAATGTATCTACGGTTTCTACAGATCCCACAAATGCTCACGAGTGACGGTACGATATACCGACTAGAGATTGTTGAGATCACGCACTGAGTATTCCACGACCAACTGGAAATGGAGGGACCAGCTAACTTGAAACCTAATACTTCCGATTCTGGTTACTCTCTTGGTCCAGTCAATGGATTCCCTTTTCGTAACCAGATGAAAAATAACGAGCTCGATTTTCCCTTCAGAGGTCCTCAGTTCTGCTCATCAGCTCTAGTTATCAAAAGTAGAATTCCTTTTCTTGATGAGATATCAATCTCTCATTTCAAGAAGTTAAATATACAATAGTTAATTGGGTAAAGGTTTTGTCATCGAGTCGAACTCGTAACGTTGCCTCTGTCAGTTTTGGGAACTGACGGGCTATGGTGACAGAATTGAACGATATTTGGTGGTGTTCTTGTGGCACTTGTTACTGTGTATTTCGTTTCCGAATGTTCACAAGAACGCGAGACCTTCGAGTTTCATTTCTCAATATTTTTAGAATGATACACTTTTGCAAAGCCGAAAAGTGGATAAACTGGTGATGCTATGGTTGTTGCCCTTTTGACAGACTAAAGATCCGGACTGAAAGTAGTCACTTTTGGGATGTCTTCGTCTTTGAGATGTGCATCAACGGGCCAGTCAGAAGTTGCCTCTTCTGAAGCATGATCTTTCGAGGGAATAAGTGTACGTGCAGACGATTTTTTGCGCGCTACGGTCATTAAGTTATCTTTTCTTTCCTCTCGATATATTTTCAGAACTGGACGAATCGATGGCTGCTCAATCTTCGTGTACCTGTAAGTCAGTCACAATTTTCGTGTACCCCAAACAAAGTGCGTAGTTTTCAAGAAGTACCGGTAACATCACTGAATTAACTGGAGACGTCGGAGTCGTTAGGGTGCTTTCCCCTAGGATCAAGGTTTGGATATCACGATGAATACGATGAATGATTTGGGCCAAATGGAATTGTTTCAGTTAGTGCTTACAAAACACAGCCATTCGCTGAAAGACGGCTTTTGTGACCATGTTCACTTAACTGCTGTAAACGTGTTTCGGTTGACTGTTATGCCGTTGTTGTTGCCACAATTTGTAGATTAAAGCCTCTCAACACATGGATTCCTAACGAAATCAGTGACCAGTAACTCTCCTTTCTTTTTGAGGTAATTTACTACCCTATGACACCGTGCTCACGGCCATGCATTCTCTAGCAAACACTGTCACGTGTTATATCAGGGTTACTCTCGCTTAACACAGAACAGAGTGTAGTGTTGTTTTCGGTTCGTTTCATGCATTACTGTGGCACATCCGTTCTATCAATGCGCATAACAGATGGGCTTATTCAAATGCAGATGAGATTGCAGTTGGCGGTCAGAGTGGTCATAGCCCTACAGCCACGTGGTTTCGTAGTATGGATCCTGCGCTACCGTGGGGATAGGCATACGGGCGTTAACTTGAAAGAACATGTAGCTCCCGATTACATTATTATGCTTCTACGGAAACTGACACCAATATGCTCCTGTGTGATTTCCCGTGACGAAAAACCTAAAACCTTAAACTACCCAATTTTATTCCTGGGTTTCAGTCATACGAAGCCGATCTTCCTCTTATTTCACCAATCTTTTACAGATACAGACGTCCAAGAGTTCCGGCATTTTGGGGCTGCTCTATTCTGGCAACAGCTTTCCGCGTTGCTCACCAAGCGTTGCATCTATATGATACGTCATCCGGTGGTCATACTTAGCCAGTTCTGCATTCCCTTCACTTTATGTCTGATTGCATTGTTCATCTTCCGTCATCTCACGAACATGTCGCATTCGGACGATCCCTGTCTGGCGCTCTCACTAGCGCCGTACGGTAGTGGATTGGTTGTAACATTCGCCAATGAGGCGAATGATACGTCCTCGGACGGTTTCTCTTCCATATCCGAACAGATGTTATGGGCTTACAACTCCCAATTTGATACCAGTCAGGTTCGCACTCGTCGGATGGTGCCTGCACAAACTTACGAGGTGAGTTGTATTTGTTTTGTTAACCGGCGTCTTTTGTCACAACCTATTCCCAGTCGAAGTCTGCTTCGTTGCCCATGATCTAAGTGGAATTCCTGCAGCAGTATTAGGCTTATTTTCCGGCTTCCATGACAGTTTATAAAATTCGCTGATCTGCAGGTGATTTGTGGTTCTCATGTATCCTCTTCTCGGTTACCGTCTTCCTCATAAAAAAGGAGGGTTTTCCCTGACGAGAATTTCTGTACCCTTCTTAAACGAATAAGCATGTGACTTGTGATCCATTTTTCTTCCTGGCACCAGGAGCAGTTCTCCTTATCTCTGTTAATATGTGGTCAACGAAGTGTTTCAAACTGTTGACAGTCTTTCATGTGTTCTCAGTGCAAATTTCGCCTTCTCGGTTTGCAGTACTTAGGTGCGTGATGTTGCAGCTCGTTGGGCCGGCACCCTTGTAACCGTACCTCGTCAGTCACTTTCAACAATTGACATTCCGTTATGTGCATGCGTTTTTGGCACTTTGCAAGACACTGGCAAACAGTGACGATGGCTTGATTTTGAATAAGGATAAGGTTGTAGAGAATTTCGCTTTTTCCGACGAAGTCACGTCATAGGTTCTTAACTAATATACTCCAAGCTGTTGGTGTGCAGTAGTACATTTACCAGATTGTGTTCTTGGAACCTTTCTTAAAAATAAACAAACAGAAATGGAGGCCGCACGAATGATTGGTGGTCTAAGTGAGACTTTTGGGCATAATTCCTGATTATTTGGACCTATAATTTGGTTGTTACACCAGTTTTACTCTCCCTGACTTTCGACTTTTATTGTCTAATGCATAGCACGTTTTAGTCTCCAGAACGCGCAAGCAGGTAAGATGTTTTCAGTGGGTGTTCTTTTTTCTCGCCGTCGAACCAAAACTCCAGTACTCCAGTACTAGGGAAATCTGCCGCCCTTTTGTTGGACTACTATATTTATCGCGTGTCTTATTGCTCAAGCAACATGTTTCCCGTGGTCAGTATAATTTATCACGTGGTGCTGTCCACTATCCAGCATTTTGATCATAAGCTGTTTCATTTCACTAAACTGACTTGTTCCGCTCGCTTTGTTTTCCCAGGAGGATTTACTTGCAGAAACCGGCGAGGCAAAAGTCTTCGAATACCGTGCCAAATATATCATTGGTGTGGTAGTTCAGCCCTCACCACATGAAAACAACGATACATCTTCCATCTCTTTACGTGGCTATTTCCAGGGTGAATCCTTCCACGCTGCGCCAGTTGCATTGAACGCGTTGAGTAATGCTGTTTTACGGCTACTTTCTAATCGATCATCGGAGCACCCAGTATGTCTTTCATTCATGAAGATTGTTTATCTGTTTTGATTCTTGGAAACTGTCGACTCTGTGTGGTCTAGACAACAATGTCTTCTTGCGTTGCGCTCTTTCGATGCATAGCTGCGATACTGCTCGGAGGTACGAGGGTTAAGTTCGCGGATGCAACAGACATGGGTGGTGTAGGTCTCAATCTATTTGCCTACTGAATCAGTGTGCTGATTTACGTTTTGCTGTTTTACGGGCGTTTACTGTTAATGCGCCCATCATTTTACATTCAGCTCTATGCTGGACCCATGTACTCGGCTACCCAAAGTAAGTTTGAGCAGACTCATTTTTATGCACTCCAAAATCACTCGTGATCCGTCGTTACAAATCGCATCTGGCTTGACCACCATTAATAAGATTGAATACGATAGTTCGGAGGCGTAGAAGTATGACTCATATGTCCTTCAGTTGATAGCCTCATCTGCATGGCAAGACGGAGAAACATCATGTACTTGGCTATAGGGGTTTAGTGCACTTCTACGTCACACGTCTGGCGGATTAGCAGCGTTGTGAGAATACCGCATCAGTACGCATCTTCATAAGGCACTTTGTAAACACTATTGTATGCTTTGCGCACCAGCTTTATCAAATAGAACATTATGGAGCCATACTACCATCCAAATGGGTGTGTAACTCCGCACTTTTCAAAGAAGTGACGACCCTACTGTGGGAGATTTGGGACGAAAACACAATACCATTGGAATAAGGCGCCTCGACAGTAATTCCAGTCTTCAAAAGGGAGCGCAAGGACGTCATGTGAAAACCATTGTGGCATCAGCCTGGTAGCCGTAACATCCAAGGTACTCTCTGGTATTGTTTTGCACAGGTTGGTCGATAGTCGGGGGAAACGGATTCTTGAGAATCAAGTTGAACCTCGCCTGGGCCGAGGATGCATCAACCGTATCTTTACCTCAAGACAAGTACTTGAGCACTGTCAGTCCTTCAAACGCCTTACATTTGTCGTTTTTCTTGACCTGAAGGCTGCTTTTGACTGATAAACTGAGCTGAACCGAACCATGAATGGCGTCTCGTCTGTTACCGCTAGAAATCAGCAAACAGGACCTTCTCGACCTTTGGTTTAGAGCGTAG
>SJOL01006154.1:136471-148126 GCA_004794785.1 Opisthorchis felineus
CTCCCGATCCTGTCTACCCTGTTTTGTAGTGAAAGGAAACGCTTTGTTTTCAGTGCACGTTGCCAGACAACCGCAACATCCCGTTATAAGCGTCGCATGTATTGTAGACCTCGATTACAGGTTGCTTTAGCTCGGATGAACACAGAGTACGCTATTGGCTATGTGGAGTGACGAAGACGGAAAGCATTGATCCTCAAGTCGTACTCCATTTTAATAAGTCCTCATTACAAGTAAATTGATTTGCAGTACCATGCGAACATCAGCATAAGACTCGTCTTATTTCGACCGATATTCAATGTCTTAACAGGTTGTGTCAAGCAGTGGCAAGTGACCGTTCATTAGATTTACCATCGAATAGCTATGGAATATATGGCGTTGTCAAAAACCGTAATCAGGAATATAGTTTTTTAACAGATGCCCCTCTAGGTGTGCAAACCGAGTTTTATGTTTCACCTCGTTTTCTTGAAGCTGAATCAGACTCGACCTGTCTACCTGGCACTCGTTAAATACATATAGACGTTTTGCAATAAACCTTTCGTGTAAAAAATCGTCCAGCTGTAGTGCACCCTTTTGGTGCCTAACTGCCATGCCACCGGAAGGAAGCATGAGGGCTGGGATACTGCCAGGTTGCCCAAGCCTAGACAGGGGAGGTCGAGAGGCAGAGGTCAGGTTCGAACCACGGAGCTTTCGTGTAATGTGACTACCCGTGCGAATATGTCCAGTACTTGAATTGCCCGATTTTTCCAACCGGTTTCGAAAACTGGAGGCAGGCTAATATGGATCGGGCTATCTGGTATGAGTTGTCTCCAGACAACAACGTCTTGCAGACAATGCGAATCGCACACCATCTATCATCCCATTCGTGCAAGGCAATGGACTTCTTATCCTGAAAGTACACCTGCAGGGCATATACGCGATAAGTGCTTTGACGATGTGGAAACATTAGCAAAATGGTTTGTTTTCTTCGAATAACTATCTGAAGAGTGAAGTAAAGTTATCCTCGTGTGTTAGTGACCACTTAGGTTTTCTTTTTCTCTGAAAGACCACGCACCGCATAACTCAGTGGTCTTTGCCTGGAGGTTACCTTCACTAACAGATTCCGATCCATTTTAGTGGAGGAAGTTCAAGGAATTGAGGAACGTTCGTTATGAAGGAGTGGTCTCTACGTGGAGGGTAACTTGTAGACGGGATGTATAGGCATGAACTTGGGATCATTCATGTGGCGCAACCAAAGCAATCTAACCACCGTACTTGCATGTTGTGACTCACTTTTAACTTTGGACCCTAAGTGTGTTTCGGAAGCAATATTCTGTGTCATACGGGCATGTGCACTCCTCGGGTGCATCCTCAGTTGGCTCTTACAAGGCTATGCATGGAACGAGCTCGAGAGAAGTCGCAGGTTAGAATACCAGATACGGACCACAAGTTCCACTTCGACTTTCTGACTGCCCACATCTAGACTTAAGAATCCCAGTACTATCTAACCCTTATGCTTTCTTTGGGTTGCATGACAGCTGTGTACTGAAAGAATGTCATAGCTGAACTATTAAATTTGAACACAACAGTGGCCGAATATCCGGAGCTTTTAAATGACGTCTTCACTTTTTTCAGGGGTCTGGGCACTAGCTGTCGTTTTTACAATTGATGACTGAATAACCACCGTTCATTTCCGTGCTATCTTCAAGCATACTTTCAATTTGAGTACTTTTAGTACCACTGAGGCAAGTGAGACGTTTGAAGTATTTGAAAGCGGCGTTTGTTTCCCAGAGCTTGTCGGGAAGTATGCTATCTGTAGGGAGGTTGCACTCCTTTATTCAGTTTTTGGGACGGGTCAGCTTCGAGAAGCCCAGGATATATGCCACACTTTCCTCTCAAATAAATATTTACTTTTGATTTTGTGCTGGGTACATACAGAAGCTTCGCATCACAAAAAGACACTGCTAAGGACTACGGTTAGATTTGGCTTTCTTTCTTCGTTGGCTACCAACAAGTTCTCTTCGAGAACCAAATTTAACCCTAAAAGCAACAACTGGTGACTCAAGGTGTGAGACAACTTGCTAATTTGGATGTGTGAAAACCAGGGATCTTCTTTTCATTCTGCCATAGAGTTGACTTGTGGACAGTATGAATATTCTTCAGAAGACGGCAGTGCGGATTCCATGGTAAGGTACGGTTGGGCTAACTATCCTTGATCAAGGTAAGTCTTGGTCGCCGAAAAAAGTCGGATGACACTGTATACAGATTCCATCCAGTTGGTTGTTCCAGCGTAGAGGACTTCTCCTCTAAGGGCCACCGTTCCCGTCTTGCAAGGCTTACCATTTCAAAGTTGGGCAAACTGCTAACCCCGCGACAGAGGCCGGAAAATTTCGACGCTTTCACCCCTACTACACTCTCCCAACAGGTCCTTGTTCTATCGAAAATTAAGGAGTGCTAACACTGTTATGCAATCGCTGTTCAATAACTATGCTGGTTACTTCGGATGCGCATTCCTGATACTGAATAATGACCACTTTCCGTACGAATGGGTTGTCTTGTTGCCCGTGTGTAATAGAGATAATCGTGGAGGGTACCATGGAGCTTGAGCTGGTTGATATAGTTTCTCGGGCGAGCGCAAAGTACCTTTCAAAATATTTTGTCAGTCGTTCGACCAAAACTCATTTGCGAGTCCCGTAATCTGACTAAATAATCGCAGTCCACAGACAGTCACATCATGAGGAGTAATGTTTCCGTCCATCCGAAATGATGCAGTAATCGTTTAGCTCTTCGGAAAGGCGTCGTGCGCCACTGCCATCTAAAATGGAATTGTTCACGATGACTAATCTGAAGGTTACGGAATCGTCGAACGTCTGAAATCTCAGAGCTTTTCGCGTGCTGTTTTTCAATGGAAATTCGTAGTTCATGTGTGCCTTGGTTGGAGCAATGTGGGATCGTACTGGTAAACGTGGATTGGATTGTTCTGCCCCCGAGCACGCCTCTTAGCCTTGTACAAATTTAGCCCGTCTCATGAAGGTCATTTCAGGCGAATCCCGTTTGATCATGCTTTGGTGTAACAAGTAGGCTCTGTCTTTTAGATAAATACAAACTGATCATCCTGATAGCTGAAGTGTGGGAAAGTACAAAAATTTCGACGATTCAGGCTGGGTTCATCCGCGTGGGAACCCCGACTGTGCAGTTCATCGGCTCATAGTACTTCTAGGTGAAAGCTAACCTTCCTAATATTGGGTCAGTTTATGTCGATCAGGTGAGCTGTAACAATTGAACAATTTTCCAACTTGAGAATTTATTTTCGTCGTAGATAATATCCTTCACCTGGTGATAAATATAGGAACGACGAATCAAATAATTCAAAGATGCACCGATAATTGACAGGTAACAGCAGACTGGTTTGAAGACCAACGCAGGAATTTCAAAGTTCTTATTCGAATGAGATTTTGCGAAAAATTGGACGCTTTATCTCCTTGCATCATCCAGCGTTTATTGCTCATTGTGCTCCACTCATTTTAAGCGGGATCGAATAACGATGGAGTAGGATAAAATAGAAACTAACAACAGATTTCCTACTAAATTGTCACATAAAATCAGGAATTTGGAATTTGAATCACGAATGTAGGGGCTGAGGAAATAATAGATTCATACCACGCATTAGTGATCGCTACTCAAGCGACGGGCTATCTGGGATGTAGATCAGCCTGACAATTACGGTAAACAGCTAGTATGCCATGATGCTTTTGAAAGTGATCCCCGTAGCACTGTGTAACCCCTGACGAAAATGCGTCTCTGTTGGCGTCAGGTCAGATGGTTCATTTGATGTGTGAGTCAATTATTGGAGATTTTAACGGCGCCTGGTGCTATGCTATGTAGGAATAAGTGGTATTGGTGCCATTTAAAGCTTGAAACCACGCATATACCACTGTCTTGATGCCGTGCGTTCAAGTATCTCTTGGTAAACATGTACTTCTTCGACCTTCACGTCCTGACAGTCTGCTAGTATCACGATCCGAACCCCATGCAAGATAGGACTTTCTCTACCTGACGGTTCCGTCTGTTATTGTCCCATCCTAGTACGATGGTGCACAACGCCTAATTTCCCATTCCTTCTGAGTTACAAACACGAATTTAATACGATGAAGTTACTGTGCCTTTTCGGAATTACCGTGCAGTGAAATTATAGTAACGCATTCCGAGGTAGGGTTTACAGACTCTAGATGATTGTGAACGAATGCGCTTGGTGGTCAAAAAGTCCAAATTTGTCGTCTTGCTTTTTTAATGGAGAATTCGTCCTGCAAATGAAGCAAACATGTGCTGAAAAACTGAGGGGCACTGTACAGCTGTTTCATCCCTATTGGGAATCATCACCAGTGCACATCTCACCAAACTCCATGGAGTTTTGAATCCGCGACCTCCCGGCTAATAGTTCGGCCACAAGCCGCATTGTGAGCAACTCGTACTGTCTAGCATCTATCACTATTTGCTACCTGCTGTTCAAACTCTGAACAGACGTCTTCTCGTCTGTTAACATCTTTAGTCCATTCCGCTTTCTCTACCCCCCCTTCGGAGTGATGTACAAGGATGCTGCTGCATCCGTTCTGGGTTGAGGTATTCTAGAGAGATTGGTAAGACCTCAATCACATCAACTGCTGAAACATAAACTCCCCTTCTGTGTGGCTGAGTTACATACCTTGGTACAGTTACGCGAATCACGTATTGATGAATACAAGTTATTTTTCTAATCTTCATAATAAAAAATAAATAATCGTCCATCCCTAACACCTTTTCGGTAAATAGCTATCGTGCTACCCGAAGAAAGCACGGGGCTGAGGTGTTGCCAAGCTGCCGAAGCTTAAACGGGAGCAGTCGAGATGCCGTTTAGTGTCCTTTTGGAGTCCGGTGACTTGTACGCTCTCCATCTTTGTGCTTGCCAAATCGTTCGGGCTTTCTTCACTAGTCTTTTCTTTTTCCCCCTTTTCATATCATTTTTGTTTGCTCTTCCAGCTGCGATCGGTCTGCTAACCGTAGCAATCCTTTGTCATCCCGCCGTGCATCAGCAGTCGTTGTCGTACTCGCTGGAACGCGTTTGGATTATTCTGTCACCCACATTCAGCGTTTCCGATGGTCTGTTTATCGTGTTTGACAACTACGTTTTCCGTCGCCTCTGCGACAGTCCGGAAATGGAATTCTTCTGTCAATTGACAAAATCTACGATGCCCTGTTGTTTGAGTGAGTTGTTAGTTGTTGTCCAAGATGAGTTTTCCTTCACGTAAGGTTAGTCAACTTCCGTGCTTTTGCAAAACAGCACCGGGGTAGTCGTTGTCTTATCCTCGGCAATTATCAGCATCATGCGTCTCACTACAGCAAATCTCTGCAGTCTGTGCCGCTGAAGTGCGCTCAATCCCAGTATATGGGACAAAAAGCTAGACACTGAAAGACAGTTTTAAGCTACTCTCTGACAACCATCGGTGTTTCCGAGGCATTGCCCACGACTGGTTTTAACATGAGATCGCCGTTACCGAGGTACACTTGTTAGTTTTCGGGGGAAACTACTCGCCTTCAATAGATACTCCAGGTAGCCTTCGTTGGTTACGTTGATCAGGTTGTGGTAATGTATTGCCTGACTGAGTGATTGTGTCTATTCATATGCCGAATAGAGACAGCCCAAGTTTTGTTGGACAGTGACTGGAGGAAAACGGCCCTAACCAGTACACCAAACCGAGTTGGTACGTAACATCTTCCGGCATAGAACACATTTTTGGCTTGAAATAGTTTTTGCCCTTCAGGATAGCTGTCTCCAATGTGTAGCTATCCTTAACAGCAACCGAAAAAATGTGGGAAGTTTGCACTTCCGGCCTATCGCTTTCTCCAGTGCTGTCTGCGCTGGACTGTTGCAGGTAATGCGCAATCCCTTCGACCATCTTTTGCATAATGATGAATAATGAACTCTGTGAGCTAGAACCACGGTACCTTGTTAAAGAGTTTATAGATGATGCACCATACTGCATAACACAGTGCGAAACCATTCGGTGCACATCCGGCTCACTGATCTAGTGCCAGTTCTTGTTGTCCCAGCACTGCGGCTGAATATGGATTCGATGTTAGTCTTGTCGATGATCAGTCCAGTAAGCATCGGATGATCTGTTAGCTGTTGAGATACCAATGTTAGATGAGCAGTTCATCAATCACTTTCAACCACCACTAATATCCAGCGCTGCGACATACCTGAGAAGATCCATTGAGTTTTGAAAAATTAGTATTCGATGAATTCTTGCCAGTTGAACCAGCGTTTCTCTGCCTCTCCCACAGAAACCTGCAAACCCTTCTGTGCCTATTGGACTGTGCACGAGTTGTCTTTCGACCGCGGAGCAATCGGTCTCAATCTGTATGCGTTAATCTTTCAAGGCCTGTTTTTCAATATCCTCGTCTTATTCCTGGATAGCATGGCAGCACAACGTCTGCAGCTGTGGGTGAGATCAAGTGAGTTCCTCCTGAACTTTATCCATGAGTTTTATCGCTCCGCTTTAATTTACTGCTCTATCACCTCTATTTCTTCCCCCAGCCTCATGGTATGCGCTGTAGAATTTTAGTGTCACGACCTGGAGATTTTGCTTGCCTGCTGCGACGTAACGACACTTGATAACTGTCTTCATGCCTTACTATATATTTCAAACTACGTCACATGCGTACTTTGTCCCCTTTGTAAGCGGAATGTGATCTGTTATATGTTTTGAATGCTTTTGGGTCATACTCCATCAGTATACGTACACCTGATCGCACGCACGTACATATGGGGGTTGCCAGTCAGTATCGTATATGCATCCACTTCTTGGGTGAACACCTTACTCGATTGATGACGAACTTCAGTAGGGCGTTATTTTTGGCTTTATGACGCCTAAGGGACAACTTCTTGTTGATGCTACGTACCGGTTACACTGTCGCCAGTCCCCGTCAACAGCTTTTCTGAAATCTTTCACATACACATGGAATCAGGCATGCCTACGTCACCATCAACTACATGCTGCTCCTAAGTGAGCTTTCCCCTCATCCAAGACCGCTTCTCTGGGGTTTGCATCACGTGCCTTCGGATGTGCTTTTTAGAACAGAAAAGGGTTCCGCCAACAAAACTTCAGTTTGCTGTATAGCCGTTTCTTCCGTCATAATTCTTCTATATGGATGGTTTACATCGTCACACCATTCCGTGTCGTTCTGCCTCTTCCAAATTGATCGTGTTGGTTGTTTTCATCCTTTTTTTGCAGTTAACCTCCATTCACTCGCTTCAGTTGGGACTAAAATCCTATAGAGTTACCCGAGTATCCTTATCTCCGCAGTAGGACCCAGGCGTTACTGAAAATTCTTTGGAATGTTTTCTTTTCGTGGAACTTTCTAATGAATAACGAGATTGGTTATTCACATGTTCGTCAGCACTGATTCGCAAACGTTTCTCTCACTGTCAATGTGCTTTTGCGTGGATGGCTTTCCTGTCCAGAAAATATCACTGCTTCACTGCAACTACCCATAGTGTTCACGGACGATACTACGAACGTCAAGTTCCACAAAGATATAAGTGTTTCAAGGCTGGGCATTCATGGGTCCAGGCATGCAGTGTGAAGCAACTAACTTGGTTGGTTACATTTGGTTGAAATGTTACCCGCACACCCTAGAGATCGTTAGCTTTTCTCTTAGTCGCGTCCATATCTACCGCCAAAATAAGTAGATTTGATCGTATCTCAAAGGGTTCACCTGTCCTCTTGTAGTCTGTGCTCGTATGTTCAGCATCCTGCTTGGTTGTGGAAAGTGCGCGGGTACCAAACGCTGTAGTTTGGCCTCTTCTAACTCGGAATTAACTACTTTGGCCTTGGAGGATGAAGACGTGCGCCAACATCGTCATTTGATCGAATCCATGCCTTTGGGTCGTCTAACGGACCAAACTAGGTAAGTCTCACTACGTAAATCGCTTATATTATATTATATATTATATTATATTGACTTATGGCTCTGTAGAAAATTTGTTCAGGAGCAAGGCGCGTGTTTCTGTTTGTTATTGTGACTTTGTAACTTTCTGAACGGATCTTTCATATTTTCCGTAGCTACATTTTATTGGGTAAACGATTGTTTAACTTACTCCATTCTACTGTCAGTCTCGTCCTCCGTCACGTTACGAAAACCTATGGACCGGTTATTCCTGGCCGACAATCACATCGAAAACCTGCTGTGGACTGTCTGACCTTGGCTGTACTACCTGCCGAATGTTTTGGTCTGCTAGGAGTCAATGGGGCTGGAAAAACCACAGCTTTTCGGATGCTGACCGGTGATCTTGACCCAACTGAAGGAGATATCTTTGTGAATGGATTTGAACTGAGAAAGGATTTGCGAAAGGTCAGTTGTCATCCGCGGTCACCGATCGATTTACCTGTTATATTCATGATCTGAGAGTAAACGGAAACAGGCGATTACACGCAAATCAGCTGCCGCACCCCTTGTACGTGCACAAAATCCGAGCATTGGGTCCAACCGCCCAGTGGGCGCATCACTTTGGCGTACAACGCACGCACGCACGCACTGATCGTTATGAGTGGGTTGGCCTCCTCAACCATTTAACTGCTTTCACACTTATGCTGTGCCTGTGACGGTAAGAAAATTGAATCAATAGTCAACCCCAGCCAGTCTTGGTGATTTAGACCTAATCGTAGTGACTGCCATACCGGTGCCTTGCATGCAGAGTCGGAAGATTACAGTCGTTCGGTGGCAGGTGAGGGACTTTTGAGAGGCTCAGGGAGGTGTAGACCTTCGGTTTTTAAGACATCTGCTGGAATGTTAATTGTTGGTCCGATTCATCTGATACTCGATTCATTTGGTACTTCACCGTTTTTGTTGCCCACTAACCATCTAGTTTCATGTACTGTTGGTGGTACATATGTCATAAGAACGTGTTGTCATTTCAGGGTGTGTTTCAACCTTTCAGTAGTCATCAGCGAGACTCTGCACGCCTAAAGGAGCAACGCATTGCGGAAGCAACCGGTTTTACCTTGTTCACGTGTAACAAGAGCTTTGTTTTCCAGTAACATGCTGCATATGCACCGGGGCCACAATGGTCAGCCTAAAAGCTTCGAAATGTTGTCACAATTCCTCCTCATCTTTGTTCTTTACCTCATACTCGGTGATACCATAACGAACAGCTCGTTGATACAATAAAGATATGAGGAATGAGCGACCGACAGTATCCAATAACTACCACATATTCAGGCCTGTTACAAAATAAAGTAGGGGTACTTATTTGGTTTATCGCGCAGCAGATTTTGGTCCTGCCATTGTGTGCAAATGTATTCATCCGACAATGGTTTGTACGTCGTTTTCCCGTCCCAATATTTTTCTACCGTTAGTTCTGCTACTGCGTTTGTTTGGGGTCACTACCGTTCTCGTTAAGTTGGGTGTATGGTTAGTTTATTCTACCTACCTGCATTGCTGCTCATGAAAACGCTGCTGGGAAGAAAATTGTGCCTCACGTGACCAGTGTCCCAAGGTGTGCATTTGTTGAATAGATTGATGCCAGCAGATCACAAACGGTAGGAAGAATTCAGTTATAATGTTTTGCTAGACCTACCGGATTAGAAGTTGAAAGCAAATGTGCTATCTGTCACCAGCAGCCCATACAACCGTATCTTGGTCATCTTCATCGGTTTTAACTGCGGCATCGTTTCCTTGATGCATCATATGGTTTATTTGAAAACTTGGTTTTGAATGGCGAACCCGGAATTTCCGCCTTTCAGAATGCCCCGTCCGTTCTACCATATGATGGCAGATGTGGTCATCTATTAATCGCCTGTGTTTGTGCTATCATGCTTTTGTTTATCTACCAACACAGGCTCAACAGTGCATGGGGTACTGTCCCCAGTTTGACGCCCTTCTCCCTTACCTTACCGGTCGTGAGACGCTACAGCTGTACGCCCGATTGCGTGGTATACCCGAAGGTTATGTGAACGTCGAAGTCAACCAGCTTCTTCATGATATGCGCCTGTCGCACCATGGAAATGTTCTAGTGGCCCACTACAGTGGTGGAAAGCGACGTAAAGTCAGTGTGGCAGTGGCTTTGGTCGGTGGCACGCCAATTGTATGCCTGGACGAGCCAACCACGGGTGTCGACCCCGTATCCCGTAGATGTGTATGGAATTTGCTGCTTCGTTGTCGTCGCCAAGGCCGCACATTGGTCCTCAGTTCACACAGGTATGTCGTCCTATCATAGTTTCTTAATTGCCAACACAGTATGCGATACTCCTTTCTACAACCATAAACGAATATCCTTTCGCACAGAAGGCCTGGTTCCACTCTAGGAAGTCATTAGCTTTCCTATTCTCCTTCCACTTTGCTGCACACAGCGGTATCATAGTCTGCGATGGCTATTGCTGTCTACCTTCGACCAGCTTTTAAATGTCTACCCATATTTATAGCCAGCTCTTTCAGAATCGGCACACGCAACGCTGTCTTCACCTAGTGCAGCATAATGTGCATAATGTGATACAGAATACGAACAGCTCAACCCAATCGAGGATGTGGACCCGGGTGCTCACGAAAAATCAAACACCCTTGTGCTATATTCGGACTCGTGACCTTTCCCTCACTGTCCTAACAAGTGAGCTACTTTGGATGCTTCCTCGCGTCACACATGGATATTTGAATCGTTTGGTGGTTCGGAGTTTCGTTAATCCGCAGTCCATTTACAGAAACATCGTCTTGAGCCGTAGTCTCTACGTTTTGAAGAACACTGTGTCTGGGTTCCCTGAAAACCTGAACGGAATATTGATACCAAACCTTCATCAATAACAGAGCTAAAGCACAAAATCTTGGGGCGTCATCATAACGAGACATAGCCCGGGTGGATTACATCCTGTACTTTTCTGGATGGATGGCGAAACCTTGACAACCGTTCCACAAGCCATGTGAATAGACAGGATACCGATTGAATGGAATGCATCTGTCGTAATTCCAATTCTCAAAGGGACTGTGAAAACCATCATGACTTCAGGCTGGCGTCCTAAGGCTGCTTATGGCACCATGCTGCCTAAGTTTGTCGATCACCGAGAAGAGTCACATTTGTAAGAGGCAAGCTGGATTTGCCCTGGTTGAGGGTGCATTGACCGTGCTGTCGCCTTGAGATAGGTGACGGACTAATGTTGACCATCAAGAGCTGCCGTCTTTTTTGATCTGACGGCTGCTTTTGGCTTTGCCGAGTGTCAGAAACCGACAGTGGCTGACGATTCAAGGTGTTCCAACTTTGTGCCCACTATGAAGAGAGCATGCACCAATTGTTTTGGTTGCCTACTTTCTTATGGCAAGCCTTCACTCCACTTCACCGCATCAACTGAGGTCAGTCAAGACTGCCCTCTTTTGCGATCCCTTTTTAACTTTGTTATTATACCTCCACTTGAAACGTCCCTTCGTGCCTCTGGCACTCCAGGTATTGAACTACTATTGCTCACACGTATCACACAGATGATATTTCGCGTATTGGATCGAGTCCCCCAGGAATGCAGACCATCTTAAATAAACTAAATATCTCTGTCACATGGTCTAGTTTGAGCTTTGCACCTGCAAAATGTAAGCACTACTCCAAGACTGTATAGGATCAATGGAAAACCTCATGCTTGTAGAGCAGTCAAACAACGTGGT
>SJOL01006154.1:150972-183592 GCA_004794785.1 Opisthorchis felineus
TTGCACTCAGCCCCAAGGCTGAAAGCGCCTTACTGGGCTAGATCCCGGTGAACAGTCGTCTTTGCACTGTGCGGTTGTCTGGCTCAATTAAGATCAATGCAGATCGATGCGGTAAACGGTGTTTATTTGTCGTATCAGCATACGTCCCGCAGTTCTGAGACTGAGAAGGACGGGTTTTATCAAGATCTGTCATGACTACTTCGGTCAGCAAGAAGGACGGATATAGTAATCCTGGCGGGTGATATGAATACCCAAGTTGGACGACTAAGTCTAGAAAAAGCAGAATTAGATGGTAGGTTTGGAGTCGACTTTCAGCTTACGGATAATGCGGAGCGACTGCCTCAGTTGCGTGCAGATGATCGTCTGTTTCTGGCCAGTACGATCTTTCAGTGCAAACGCTCATATCGAGTTACGTGGAGGCCATCAACCGCAAGCCAGTCATGGACTCAATTGGACCATGTGGCCATCAGTTACCGATAGAGAGCCTCAATTAAAGATTGTCATTCTTTTTGAGGTATGCAACTTGACTTATCATGCCCTGGTGGAGACCTGGTTATCACTTCACTTTAGTCAGCATTATGCGTGCCAAAGCAGAGCAGTTCCGTTCATCAACTTCGACAAGTTTCAGTAGCTCAAGAGTATCGAGCTGATCTGGCTAGAAAGCCACTGGAAACGCACAGTCATGCGGATGACGAAGATTGCTTGGAGGTTGAATGGAGGCGAGTTAAAGAAGCTATGCTCTCAGCTTTTAGAACTGTTTGTCCAGGTCATCTGACTTAATTCAATGAACACTGGATACCTTCGAGATCAGCAGATCTTACTGCTGCCAGAAAGGACATACCAGCAACTAGCGACTATGATGGTGCACGCAGATCCCTCAAACACCGGATAATCAACAGCTTGAAGAATGACGGAGAACGCTGGTGGATTGTGACGGCCCGGGAGATGGAGAAGGCTTTCGCCGCAGGCAACAACCGCACCCTATTTCAGCTCATTCGATCAGCCGGGCAGTTGTATAAGTTCCGGTGGACTGGTTGGAGATGAGATTACTTTTCGAATCGAGAAGGCTAGGGTGGTTTTTGCCAACCTGCGCACGTATGGTGCCAGTTTGTCTGTTAAGGGCAGAGTATACCTGCGGCAATGTGATACATATTGCTTTGTGGATCAGAAACATGGCCTCTACGCGCAGAGGACGTACGGAAGCTATCAGTGTTTGACCATCGGTGTCTCCGAAGAATTGGTCTGGTGGAAACACCAGATTAGTAATGTTGAGGTATCCCAGATGGTTTTAGGAAGAAGGTACTCTTTCGCGGTATTTGAATTACGCTTCGTAGGTTACGCTGGTTAGGGCATGTACTCCGCCTGTCAGAAGACCGTCTGCCCTGCAGAGCTCTTTTAGCCCAGTTCTGAGCTGACTGGAAGTGACCGATAGGTGGATAGTGTACGACCTGGCAACAAAGTACGAAAACACTAACCAGTAAACTTAGTCGGGTCGACAACTGCCGCCTCCCTGGACGGGGACTCTGGGACTCAGCTCACTAATGGTTAGTGACATTGGCAAAAATGGCCCAATCGCGCAGTCGTTGGTGCTGTCGCATCAAAGTTATCGCCTTCAATGCGTAGCTACACAGTTCCCGAACTAACTGAACGTGCCATCACCTCCAAGGCTTGGCTGTTTGCCCCACGCCATCCCTCTTTCCGGTGATCGAAACTCTAGCGGTTGGAGCCACTGTAATGTACTCATGGTACATGGTTTATAGGTGCTAAATTGGTTGAATTGAATTGATTGTACGTGAATGGTGAAATGTACTCATTTGCAAATTAAATTGGTGTTAACAGGGGACTAAGCTGGATCCGAACTGTATGATTTCTTTCCATGATATTCTTCATGTCGTAATCTAGAGACTCATCTGCAATTCAGCGTAATCTCCCGTTAATATCAAATAGGTACATTTGATGAATGATCAAGTTATTTTGGTTTATGGTCACTGTGAGAGTAATACACAAAATCAGTTCCCTATTTGGAGCGGTTCAACCTTTCTTCCTTGTTAATTGTTTAACATTGGAAATGGATACTCGCTGATGCGAGGGTATAGTTCAGTATGACGCCCATTTGTCGATCCTGACCGTGCAATTTCGAGCACACTCGCTCTGAGCTAAATTGTGCTGTCTGTACGCATTCAGCAAACACGATTTTTTTATTATGGTTAATGCATAGTTCTAGTGAAATGTGGCTGGATTCTATATGGCACGCCGCAAACGGACGATTTGGGACCTTCTAGCTTTCTGCTGACTAACAGCTTTTGAATTAATGTAGCTGGGTGTTTCAAGCACGGTATTCAGTGATTCTGTAACTTGTTAGCATTTTCATTTGAGGGCACCCTATGCACCCAAACGCACATTAAGATCTGTACCGTGGCTCATACTGTTGCCCTGTGCATCTTTCACACAGTTGCATGCTTCCTTCCATTCCCAAACGCTTATGTCAGCAATGTACTGTTATTTATGGGGCCCGTTGAACAACATACATACATATGTCCAACGGACCACCACTACTTCAGCTGGCGACATTCTAGTCCCTTGATGCAGTTCTTATAATATAAACTATTATCATCGTTCAGTTGTAACACCCTTCCAGTGCCCAGCCGCCAGGGTCGAGTTCGAATCACCGACCTTCCGGTCAGTAATTTAGCGCCTTAACCACTGGAATATCTCGAGCTCAACTATTAGTGATCTGTAATGCGTATGCCTAGGAAAGTCACAGTTCATCCCCGTCAGCCGAGCAATCGTGATACACTCGATTTTGGAATTTAACGCGAACCCGGATGGGGTTTTGGTCCTCATACCATCCATATTTGGGAGGAGTTCTCACGGCGTGTACACCACCAAACTCCTTACTCTTCTCGTGGCATACTTACCGAACATCCATTGGCACCATCTACAAACCGAAGCTTTAGCACAAACTTCGACCTCGATCCCGGTTCGAAGCAAGGATACTCATTATCTGTGGCATTGAACTCAGTTCAGTTTTTTTTACACAGCAGCCCTGTACCGACGGCATGTTGCTCCCGTCCGCTACGCTCGTTTATTGCATGAAAACTTAAAATCGTTCAGCTGTGACACCCTTTCGGTGCCTAGTTGCCATGCCACCTGAAGGAATCAAAAGGGCTGAGATACTGTAAGGTTGCCTTAGCCCAGACGAGAGCAGTCTAGGTATTGAGGTTTGGTTCGAACGACGGACCTTCCGGTCAGTAAGTTCGTGCCATAATCATTGAGCCACTGGGATCTTGTGTTGCACTCACGGTATACTCGATTGGCGTCATTTAGGTGCATCATTCAAGTTTACGGCTGGCTGGACGAGCGGGTGCATGAATCTCGCGTTCAGTTCACACGTTTGGAGTAAACATCTCACACTAACTGGAGATATTGTCTTTTCCATATACTGTCAACTATACTTCTCATGCACAGCTTGCTGGATGACTAGTGCTGAGGTACGTCGGATGGTTTTCGGAAGAAATAAATCGCCCATGATGGAGGAACTGATCACAACCCATAGGTTGTGCTGGCTTGGCCATGTGCTCCTTATGCCAATCGACCGACTTCCTCGAAGGACTGTTTTCGCACAACCACGTGAAGGGTGGAAGCGAGCCAGGGGAAGTCAAACAATGACTTGGCTGTGAAGCCATTACCAGCAAACTCAGCTCCGCTGGTCGTTGTCGTTTCCCTGGATGGGGACCCCGAGACGGTACACATCAATGGTTAGAGACATTGTTAGACATGGCCCAGTCGTGCCCTCAATGGCATTCGTGCATCCAAGCTATTGCTTTCAATGCATAGCTCGCCTCCCAACCTCCCTAATTAAAATTTCACTGACAACCCTATGTTTACGCATCAATTATACCAGCTCCCGCCTCCAATGTGCAGCTATCTACCGCTATCTCCCCAAATCATCACTAAGAGAAACTGTGGCAGCTATAACCACAGTACGACAAGTACGCGGTTGTTTCAGCTGATGGTGATGATGATGGCAGCTTGCTGGATTAGTGCTTAACATCGGTGCGGTTTTTTCACCTCAGTAGATGTCCTTTTAAGAATTGAGGTAACAGGATCGGATTTCGCCATCCCATCCGATGTACAGATAGCGGATGTTTTTAGGTTTCAGTATTGATTCAGTGAACTACAGTCCCTTGCAACGTACTACGGTGAAATTAGGAGGTTTTTTAACTTTTGTTTGTTTGTTTGTTTTTCGCGCATGAGGAATGTGAAAACTGGTTTTTTTTCGCTGACGCCCAAGGAGTATGCCCGATCTCGTGGTCAGGAAATGGTACTCAGTTGAACTGCGGCTTCATCATTTTTTGCAGTCGCACCGCTTACGTGAAGGGCGGTTGAAAACTTGGATCATTGGATCAGTTTTACCTTTTCCTATGGTCTCTGTTGTTTGGAACGGAACGCAACTTGCCTACCTGGTCTGAGCGAATAACTCGTCTGAAGATAAGACCAGTTACCAGAACACTAATTAAAACGATGAATTGCTGTATTTTGTCGTACACATTGAATATAAACTTCAATAACAGGTTGACAAATGGATCGCTATCCAGCGTGCCAGACTGCCGTTCTATGCAATTCATTATGGTTTGCTTCTAACTGTTGTTCCTAATTTTTCGGAATACCTACCTCACAGTCTAACTTTCTATCAAATTTCATTCTCACAACCCCCCGAATACCGTTCAGGGTGTGCTCCAGTACCACTTACCAATGTCTTTGTTAGAGGACCTGAATCTCAGCGGGATATTCCACTTAATGGAGTCCAACAAGATTCGCCTTGGTCTGATCAATTATTCAATTAGTCAAACCACCCTTGAGCAAGTCTTCATCGACTTGGCCAAACTTCAAGAAGAACACAATGAAAATGCCTCCTCATCTGATGATCGCTACTGCACTTGTTTTGGCTACAAGTTGTGGCGTTATCCGCCGCGCTTCCTGCCTTCTCCTTGCTGTCACACTCTTCGCATTCGCACCGTGGAAGTCCCAGAGACAGAGAGCCTGTTCACTTAGTTCTCACTCGATCTCTCTGTTTCGGCCCACGCAGATATTGAGCGATAATCATCTTTGTACCCCGTGGCTTCACATTACTACATTATCTTGAAGCGTCATCGTCATTTCGCATAATCTGTATCCTTTCCCTATCAACCCCGATTGATAATTTTAACTGCATCCCTCTTTGCATCTTGTAATTCAGGTTTCTGTGATTCCATTTTTTATGTCGATCAGCCAATAGTCAACGTCAGTTGTTTTTTAATAATGATAAGAAGAAGAAGAATTTTCCTCACACAAGCATCCTATCTCCATTTCACTCAACGGGATCTTCTTGTTTTATATTTTCGACGGCGCCTGTTTGAAAAATCGTACCTACGTAGATCGGACCATTTCTCACAAGTAGTGATACATTCACGAAAAGGTCACTCGTTGGTTGGTCTGTTCTATACAGGACTATATCCATGTAACATAAGGATGCATCTTTTTCTCGCTTCTCTCAATGGAGCAGGAAGTTTCAGGACTTAGTTGAGCTGATCAATCCACGAAGGCGGAAAGGCACTCAGAAAACCGAAACTCGGTCTGAGTGAGTGTAATTATAGATGTAGGCACAGAGGCAGATGGCTAACTAATTTGTGCTGGATTATGCCCTCGCTGTATCGTCACTCATTATGGCAGAATCCTCGCCTTTTTCATTTGTAATAGTAATAATGATAATAGTAAATTCAGCTGCAACACCCTTTCCTCGCATAGTTGCCATGCCATCCAGAAGGAGCATGAGGGTTGAGATGCTTCCCTGTTGCCCATGCCTAGACGCCGGGGCTAAGTTCGAACCACCGACCTTCCGGTCAGCAAGTTTGCCCTAACCACTGAGCCATCTGGGTTTCTTGTTGTATGATTTTATATTGATTACCTCGATATATCTAAAGTAGACCCATTTCCTCGCATACTTTATACTTTTGGGGCAATTTGCCGCAATAGTAACGCGCGTTAGTTGTTTCATGGACCTTCATTTACCGCTACTACACCACTTCCGTGGTGTCTGCAAACTGTACTAACAACTTCTAGGTTGTTCGGTGGATCACTTATCACATAAAAAGTTTCCAACGTCGCTTATTGCTCTGATCATGATCAGTGCCTCCTCCCTTAGGAAGCCTCATGAAGAATTTTGCAGTTGGCTGTGGGTGCGCTTCTCTAGCCAGTTGTTTATAATGTTCTTTGCCCGCTAACTAGAGAGTTCGTTCCTTAGGCTTGCAGGGGAAATTTAGTAAAAACACACCAGATAAGAGCACGATCTGTACTAGCGTGTGGATTTCAGATTGGCCGCTGAGGTTTTTAGCCTCGCCATAGGTAACTAATGCGTATGCGATCAATTCGATTGAATGGTTGCTCGTAGATAGGGAGAACGCAGGTAGCATAATCACCCGCGCTGCCCGTCTTAATCCAGTACTACTGATGTTATGTGGTGGCAGTGTAAATTTAGGAAAGATGCACATCAGTATTGCTGGGTTTGCGTCTCTACTAGCGATATCACCGAGACTTGTGGCGAATGGACCGAGATGCGCCGAAATCTTCAGCTGCCATGACTGTATCTGAACACTTCGCGGTGCATAATCTGATGGTCGGTTGACGTTGCTGCAGCCGGTTGCTACACCTAGGTATCGGAGGTACTGTGGAAATAAAATCGTTCAGCTGTAGCACCCTTTCGGCGCCTAACTGCCATACCACTAGAAGAAAGCACGAGGGCTGGGATACTGCCAGGCTGCCCAAGCCTCGACAGGGGAAGGCGAGAGGCAGAGGCCGTGTTCGAACCACGGACATTCCAGTCAGTAAATTCGCTCTCTAACCACTGTGAACTCGTATGTGAGCCTTAGAAATGCAACAATTGTTTTGTCCCGCGCAGTGAGGGTTGCAATATAGAAGGACGAGGGCCTAGGGTATCGGTAGATGTGGGCGGTGGCGTGCATTTAAAAAGATTTATCTGGCGGAGAAGGAATGGACCGTGGGAAGTGTTTTTGCCGTACGCAATGAGTAAGTTGGGGGATGCATATAGGCTCAGATCATATCAACGCTCCCGAAACCTAACGAGAGAATGATTAGCATCCTCAACCAAACCCTTTGTCGGAAAAGCCTGACTGCAACTCAACCTTCAAAGAGTAGGTTGCCATAGTTGCCCCGGCTCTCAATCGGTAAGCGTAGGAGGTCATGTTTATCAGATCTCCATCCGTTGACTATCCTGGTAGGACCCGTTGAGGATGCTGCATAATTATCATCAAAAGTTACGGAAACTGACCCGTCTAGATAACATCAGATTTCTTCGTAACGGTTCGGACCAAATTGAAATATACCGACGGAAACCGTGAAGTGAGGTACATCATCTATCAGGACCACAGGTGGTACCGACGGTTATGTAATTTCTTTGTTGTTTTATCTCAGGAGAGGAAATTTCCAAGGAACTGGAATTGACTGTGTTGCAAGAACATTTTTTAGACAAAATAGAGCACGCAGTTTCACATTCTGTTTGTGTTAGCCGACAAAAATTTCCCCAGATAGTGGTGAATAGAAAGTTTTGACTACATTAACTCCATACTAAATGAGGCTGTTATCGAGAGGGAAAAGTTGAACAACCGAATCGAAAGACTTGCCCAGCGTCCTTTTTCGACCTGGTGCTGGTGCCTTGATTTAATCGACCTTACTCGGCCAGGCAGAGATAAAGCATACTTTTAGTTGTTCTGGCGCTTGGTTTACAATGACGTAAAATACAGCAAGGGAACGAAGAACGTATTCAGTAATTTTCTTATTGAATCTAATTCAACCATCATCTTTCGGGAAAAATAGTCATCGGTTCCGTAGTCAGATCAAGCTCTCTAAAGGCTGATGAAACTTGGAAAAGCTATCATGAGA
This sequence comes from Opisthorchis felineus, assembly GCA_004794785.1. Taxonomy (NCBI): domain Eukaryota; kingdom Metazoa; phylum Platyhelminthes; class Trematoda; order Opisthorchiida; family Opisthorchiidae; genus Opisthorchis; species Opisthorchis felineus. The sequence continues at coordinate 158,911 of SJOL01006154.1, forward strand.
AAGCTAAAAGCTGCATCACAATCAAATATTCATCGCTGCTGACAAAATTCGAACTTGTTCGAGTGCACTTAGTCGCATTTTGGAAATCAATTTCGCCGCCGTGGATTTTCCTCTGGCGTACATTGGTTACGGTCATCACGCAGAGAAATGCGTGTTAAAACTAGAAATTTGCTCTTCCATTCGGTCTTTCACAATAATTGTATGGGTGAAATAATATGGATATTACACATCAGTTTATGCTATGCCCAGCCTTAGTTTCACGTCCTTTGGTCTCAGATATCACATTCATCCTAAGTTTGTCGCGAGTTCTCCCGGGCACAGCAACATTGTAAGGAGTGTTGTTGTTGTTGTCGTTCGAGCTGAACAAAGTTCGTCACAGTGTCCACACAAACTGTTTGCATGGGAACACGAAGCCACTCCTGACAGTTTTGTCTCCCATAAATGATTAAGTGCACAGATTCCATGTACATTCTTTGGCCCTCGTTCTGATATGGTTGTCGAGCTTCCTTTTCAAGTCATCTCAGAACAGTGAGGCCACTGATTTTTCCGCCAGCGTGTTCTGCGAATTAGCTATCCTCGACGACAGAGTGACAGAAGGACTCAAACTCAGCATCGTGCACTCACAGAGGTTAAATGACTGTCTTCACTGTTGACTCTGTCAACTACTGATCTCCGTCTTAGATTTGTAGTGCTACCCATGTATACAGTAGGTTGCCTCTTGCAGACGAGGTACAACTTTTTCACTCTTCTGGAGTATTCTGTGCTCGTAAGGTCCACCTTTGCTTTGGGTCCCCACCTGTTGACCTAGTCCAGCTTCTTAACTTACTTTCTTGGTGAGCAGGAATGTAGCAGATTGTTCGTGTTCCGAAGGGTGTTTGATAAAAGTAACAAAAGAGGTCTGTAACATCCCGGAAGACCGGCGGACAAATAACTCTCCGATTGTTTACAAATATCTGGATGTAACAGCCGTCTTTTTTCAGATACATTGTCTGGTGGTACAGACGCACTCAACTGCTTCTATTGTGTAGTATCCTCCAACCTATGGCCACCTAGTTTACACACATATTGATTCTTATTTACAAGCTTAATACGCTGACGCCTAAGACAATTTGGTGTGAACCAGAATTATTTCGTCATACCATGGGAAGCTTTTGGAAACACCCATAAAATCTATGTTTTATCACTTGGGTACGGATAATCTAAGAGTCGTTTCTCAATGGTCATCGCATCTCGTCAAGGAGACATCTGGCTGTTGACATAAGGCGTTTCTTCCTAGGTACACTGATACATAGATCCAACCAAAAACGGACAGACTAGAGCTTAAATTAGTTAGCCCAAAATACGGTTTCAAATCGGTCGGTCGTGGTCGGCTGTTTGGTCCGTCGATCAGGTGGTGCTCTCGTCTTTCTCCCGATCGATTCCCCCTTCTTCGGTATACAGACTGTCCGTTATGGGAGACCGTCGCTCTGTAACGAAACAGGATGATCAGCCATGCTACCTACCATCATTGTCAGCTGCAAGAACCGCGTACTTCTCGTACAGTGGTTGTAGCTGCCACAGTTTCGTTCACCGATGATGTGGGGAGGTGGGGTAGATAGCCGCGCATTGGAGGCGGGAGCTGATAAATTGGTGCGTAAATACAGCACTGTTAATTGGGGGGTTGGGAAGGGGGCTATGCATTGAAGGCAATAGCTCGGATGCACGAGCGCCATTGAGAGCGCGACTGGGCCATGTCTGACAATGTCTCTAACCATTGATGTGGCCCGTCTCGGAGTCCCCATCCAGGAAGACAGCAATGATCAGCGGAGCTGAGTTTGCTGGTAATGGCTTTTATACTTCGCTGCCAAGTCATTGTTTGACCGCCTATGGGTCGTTTCTACCCTTCACGTGGTTGTGCGAAAAGAACCCTTCGAGGAAGTCGGTCGACTGGCATATGGATTCCGTGGCCAAGACAGCGCAACCTATGCAGTGTGATCAGTTCGTCTATCGAGGGTGAGTTATTCCTTCCGAAAACCATTCGACGTACTTCAGCATTGCTTATCCGGTGTTCCCACTAGACTCGGGCTCCGAACACATCGATGGTCAAACACTGAAAGTCGGTTGACGTCCTCGGCGAGCAGCGGCCAAGTTTCTGATCCATGTACTAATATGGAGCACACCGCAGCATTGCAAACTCGATCCTTGACGGATAAGCTGATGTCACGCCTACGCCACAGGTGACGCAGGTTCACAAAAGTTGCTCTGGCCTTCCCAATCCGGATGGAAATATCATCTTTCGCGAGACCACCGTTTGGTTTGTCCAAGTTTCTTGACATACATTTCCTTTTAAGATGCCCATAGGCTTTTTGTGGGAATGCATTTTTCGCAGGTAACTTTAGTGCTAAAGTGGCGTTCACGATGTTTCCGTTGTGCTTAATAATTTAAGCCTAATAAGCAACCGCTTAGTTTTTGTCGCCGAAGGATCGCAAATACGCTTGTCATTATGACGGGACACTAGAGGGTGTGCAGATTTGAAGATTCAGCTAGACCAATCAAAACGACAAATTTGACCAATTCTAAGGTGACTGTTTTGCCTACTTTAGTACTTTACCTCAAAATTCCAAATCTAGTGATCCTGTTTAAGAATGCTCCATATTATGAGGTAAATTGTTTGCAACCACGCGCCCCCTTGCACGTGTAACTTGCTTAGTTTTGACATTATAACCTTTCAGATTCGATCAATTCTTGGGCTTCATATTCACTGTGTCCGAATGTGTGTCTAGTTTTGTCAGATCTGGAATCCTTTTTTCCCTCAGTTGCTTTGCGCACAGGGCCCTCTAACTTTGGTGAACTTCGTTTCCGACGCACTAATTAGGAAGATAAAGAATGCTGGTCGCTTATACAGCTGTAAAGGTAAGAAAACTAGTTCACAGATGCACGCCTTCAACTGTTTAGTTACAGAGATGTACAAGGGGGTGGAAACTCTCAAAGTCATAAGGCGCAAAGTGCATGCCAAAACACATGACCTTCCCCGAGGTTTTGTTCAAAAGAACTTTGTGCCGACCACTAGCCGTCAGCAAAAAAACAATATTTTCAGCACAATCCAAGCCCATTAATCTTTCCTCAGAGGTGGATCCACTACCTAGGTTCATGGTCCCTTGGAGTTTGCTCCCTGTAACAACTTTGGTGATAAAGCTGGAAGATTGGGGAATTGGGGCAACCTTAGCGAGCGTTTTTAGCTGCCATATGGCTTCTGAACAGTTTATTGCATACAGTAGCTATTACGGAGGTAGGGGAATAAAGGACTTGAAGAATGTCGGCGAAGTTAAGGGGTACCTCGCTCCAGTCAGAACGTTCAGAAGAAAAAATAAACTCACTTAATCGAAGGTTACCTTTAAGAGGAGGAAACCTTCAGCGGTATAATTGGTGCTGCTTAAGTGATTGACATGATGTAGAAGTATGTTCTACATGCTCTACAAGCATGATCAAAATCATGCTTGGGGATCTTGGACTTGCGTCTTGCTTACAAAGATAAGCAATGCAATGTGAAGAAAGTCATTTGTCATGTTACAAAAGGCGTGGGTGGGTGCATTCAAGTTGGATGCCTTATCTGAGCACGAGCACGACTAAAATCTGATTCCTATTTACTGGACCACTTTCTTCTTCCAAAATAGGGATACACAACCTAGTCGGAGCCAAACGCTAACAATGCGGTTAACCGGGTTAGTAGGGTATGTAAAAGTCGCTCACTGGTAATATTCAATCTCTTTGCGACCAGCATGAAGGCTATTGGACCTCTCATCTGCGTGTACGCTTGTGGGTATAAACTTATAAATACTACAAGTTCGGATGTGTTTTCGGGTTTTTAATGTAGGCGGATATAGACAGGGTTTGGTCATTCCCGTCTGCTATCTCCCAAGTGCAGCCGTATTCGTTGAAAGTGATAGGATTATGTCTTGTTTTCCACATTTTCGCACCCACTCCTGCATCGGAAATCTCTGTATGGTGGAATTTCTTTAGCCCTATATCGGGGTTTGTAACTTAGCCGCCCTGTTCGCCATTTACACGCTGGTTTAGAGAATTTAAACACTTATCCACATCTACGCGGTATGAATTTCTGTTTGCGACCAGCGCCGCATGTGACAACGTCACTCCCTCGGGCTTCTGGCTATCCGAACGTTTTTTGCGTTGCGGAAGGGTGCACTTTGACGTATTGCTAAATAAAGGATGTTGTACTTTAGAACTTGTGTTTGAGAATGTCTGTTACTTCATGGGCATGCCAGATTTTTGTCGACTGAAAAACAGATCTGCATATCTTCTAATAATAGACTTGAACTATGACAACTGGGATTCTACTTTCGCTCTCTAGTTCCCCTAACTGATGCCTTCTCACCAGCACCGTCTTCGTCATTAATGTCCGCCAGTGATACTGAATTCGAACCACGTCTTTGTCGATGATCCCTTTTTGTTGCACCGGTAGAACTCACAACTACTCCCGTGCCCACTTCTTCGCATAGCACCTTGTTCTTATTATCTCCTCGTTCTACCGACTCCCATAAATCTACCATGAGAGACTTGTAGTCGACTTTCAATAGCACATTTTCAGAACCTATTTTTCCGCACGAGCTTTTCAGGATATATTTTCACCTTGTACGCTTGCTAACTTGCTGTACATGTATTTTTGACGCAAATTCTTATCGTATTTTGGTCCTCTTTTAAGTCATTGGTAAGCCACAACACATCACGTTTCGCGCAAGGTCAGCTCTCTGGCCCTCACAAATGTACCAGAGCCCTGTGGTCTCTCAAAATGGTCAGTAAGAGCTAGGCAGCATTGTCAAACATTCTGGGGTTGAAAAATAAGGGCGCATGACCTGCAAAATGGGCCGTTAGGAACACTGAGGCTAGTTTCTTCTGACGTGTTCACTTTGCCTACACAATTGAATGACTCCCACTTTACTCCGTTTTCCGCAGCCAGATGATAACGCATTCTGGATCATCATATTCAGGCAAAAATAATTTTATGGGACTTCCGACACTGGAATAATCTGGCATTACTTCATTTAGAAGCCCAGGGAGGTGCACAGTGTTGTGCAAAATCGCGAAATAATGGTGCAATATCTAAAAAATCGTCCACGCCACTTATTGGAACAACTTCTTAAGTAGCCGAAGCGGAGTGTAGTATCGACGGAATATAGTCAAGCGTTCAATCTCCGTTGTTCTTTCTGTTTCCATATCTGTCCCATAAACTTGGTCATTTCACAGGCCACATTTGGATGGTAAAACCTGGCATCAGACCGGTCCATGTCCATCTGAATTTCGGATTACTAATAAACAAGCAAAATACCAGTGGTAGGCTTATCCAGCCGTATTCCTGATTTTCTGTTTCAGATTCCAAATATTTTTTTGTTGGTTCGAGGGCTGCTCGGTTAAGAACCTCCAGAAAGTGTTCTTAATAGTACAATAGCACTATCAGTTCAATTAAAACATACTATCTTCCTCCTCCTCTCGTTGTTCGGCATTTGGTTTGCCTGCCAATGGACAAACTATCGTGCGACGCACCAATGAATAATGGAAAATGTTTACGTTTCTTAAACGGATTAATCCCATATTGAGTGTATAGCTTCTGATGCCGTAGTTCTTTCTTTATAGTCTCCGTCATGATTTCTGCTTGATGAACGAAATTAATTTCCCGAGATGCATTCGTATTCATTTTCTCCTTGATTATGCCGAACCTGGCGTCAAAAGCAAAAGAGTGCCTTTGAAGCAACTAGGCAACATGTGTGCTTGTTCGTTAAAACAATGCGTTTAGTTCAGGTTCGTGTTCAAGGTGGAAGTTGAACTATTCATCGTGACTACATATATGAATGAGAGGTTGTAGGCTGGTAGACTGATGTCGCCAGAAACTATCCTTGGATTCACAGTTTTATGGCTTTTAAAAGGCAGGCGCAGTTTTGTGCTGGCCCTTTCAGGTGTTAACTAGTGAAGGAATTGATGCACCAGATTTCGGCTTCTCTGGTCGGGTATGTTCTTTTCGCTCGGCGGCTACGATGGAAGAAAAAAGACACAGTGCCTCTCATCACGATCTCATCTCTTGACAGCATATTTTCTATCGCGGGGAGGTATCACACTGCATCCGCGATGGATTTGTGTCGGTTATTCGGTGCGGCGTTGACCGCTGCGTAAAGGAGGATAGTCCCAAAGTTTCTGTTTAAAATGGGTGAAAATTGTTGCACGACGATTTAAGGAACCCAGTTGCGTTTCGTGGTCAGGTTAACTGAGAACCGCAACCGTTTTCGCAGTAGTTCGTCCGACACCCTCGGCGATGGTTACGCCCATTTTGAGGTCCATGTGGATAACTTCCTTTGGTGTCTCCAACATGCTACCAGGTGCACCCTCATTAGAATTCCTGAAAGCTCATGTGAGAAATGCGGGAAAAGATGGACACAGTGGTGAAAAACTATGGACAACTTTTTGTATGCAACTTTCGCGGCGGGTCGAGTGGTCGTGTTTAATGACAGTCGGGTTTTCACGGTTTGCCATGCTGTGTTGATACGTTTGCCCAAGCTCCCCGAGTCGATTTCCCTATTTTTATTGAACGCCCGTAAAAAAGGGACAGCATCACGCTTTAATTTCTTAGCGTTTGTTGTTTGGCAGCATGAGGACTAATATAAGGGGCATCCGAAGACTAGTTGGACTAAATCCTGGAAGGTGCGCGGATAACTGCTGGAGTGGGGATATTGCACGCCCCCGCTACCCGAAATGAGATAAATTGTTGCTAAGTGAAAATGTGACGTAAGCTTGGAAAGCCACACTCCCCATTTATTATTTGGGCCAACCTAAACCTAATTATCGAGGAAACATTGTGCAAACAAGAAGTAGGAAAATTCTGATCCCCTAGGAGGCAACGGTAATCTAAGGGACGCGGAACTCAGTTTGAATAGCCGGATCTGGATTGCCTTCTAATCAAATTTTATAGTGTATGACAAAGGCTTTGGCCGGATCGCGCAGAGAGTTATACCAACAAGCTTATGGCCATCTAGCGGAAGCTGCTAATCCGCTGATTAATGAATTCCTGAGCACTGGAAACGCGCTAATGTATGGACCTCAATAATTCAGGATTTTCGAAAAAGTAACCGCAGACTTGAAAGCTCTACAAATGACTGCTAACATGAGCCGAAAGCGGCTTCTGCACTGAGCAGCCCTGTGGAACCTTGATAGACCAATCCATCGCATAAATCCACGTGAGTTGTTCAGGATCAAATGTTGTCCACAGCATGATGGACGGAGCTCTGCTAGACGAATTTGACGATTTTAATTAGGTGGATTCTAATACGAGGTGTTTTATTTTTAGCTGGCTTTGGGCGGTTCGAAAGCACAAGCGCTGAGAGCAGCGCACAGATTACGGTAATCTTGCAAATTTCTCGGCACTTCTTACGAACAATAACTCTGAAATTATCCCGGAAACACTCCCGGATTTCGGTTCCCCCGGATGAAATTCCCGTCCTCAACTGAGGTGGATAAATCGGTTACTTTGCTTTGGGCATGCTAACACGCGGTCCAATAAAACGTGGAGATCAAATTTCTAGCATCATAATCCGGCAGTCTGCCGAATTTTTAAGGCCATGTTGCGTGTACCTGCGCCAGGTGGCCACTTTCTTTGAACCGCCGGTGCAGCGCTGTAATTTTTACAATCCTAACAGTATTTTGCTCCCGTTTGATGTTCGCCACGGCTTAATTCAAATTACTGCTAGGGCATTTTCATGAGGACCTGATCCGATATGCTGGTGAAGAGCTAAAGGTGCAGGGGAATTCGAGCAAGCGTATGCTGTCAACCTCGGCAAATAAACAGGCTACTTAGGTATCTGAAGGTGAGACACATCTCGTGTCGTCTATTTCCCATACGCAACGACCGAACGCTGAAGAATGGGAGGCTGTATATTTTGCCAACTGGCGCTGGTCTCATTTGGGATCTGGGTCCTAAGGGTTGCAGAAATCCTCCGGCTACCAGCTTTTAGCTATCATTTGTTGTGGTTTTGGCATTCAACATAGGATTAGGCTATCTACCCCAGTGTCGGTGTTGTGCTGATTCCGGATATGTTGGAACCAGGAGACGTGGGCCCTAGATTCCTCGCTAGGATTAGTCATCTGCGTTTTATTTAAGGCCAGTATCCAAGCTAATTAGAGCTTTCTGAATCTGCTTGTGGTATGTCACAGGTTAAACGTGGCTAAGGAAATAGCCTCCATCTAGAGTAGTAGTGCTTATGAGAACGAGGTCAACTTCACCCTTGAAATTTCAAAACCAATTGTTTAGCGTTTTTTAAAGGATAAGTATACTGGCAAACATGTGAGTTCAGTGAACACTAAGTTTGCACGCCTATGCTCATATGCCTACCAGATTTAAGTTGCCGGACGTCTCTAGAGTGTTAAAAACTCTTAAAAAAGTCTGCTTTAATTAATTCCTCTGCGGCACTTTGAGATCGACCTATTTTAGTCGCCGCAACTACGGAGGAGTTCGACACTGGTTTCATATCAAATATTGTATGGTTGCTTCTTCTCATGGCAGGCATTTTTGCGGAATTTTCTGCCTGTATGTTTTCGAGAGGTATGATTTTCTTTTGTATTGCTGGTCGACTAATTCGAAATTCTGTGCTGCGGTTTGATTATTGTATCTTAGTTTGTTATCGAGGTGTTTTCTGTGGAAGGAGGCGACAGCAGTAAATTTATTCTTGTCACTGACGCTCCAAACGATTTTGTTCCGGTATACTTAGGGCCACGTTTCATTTGACTAGGCAAAACGGCCAGATCGCTGTTATATTGCGGACGGCACAACAAAATCGCCCACTTATAAAGGTTTTGTACGAACAATTACGAGCAAGCTGAAAGTTGTATCTACCTGGTGCCGCACAGAGTGCCACCATAAGATGTGAAAATGTTGCCGACAGTTTTGGCAAGGACCCTAGCGACCAATATATGCGAAACCATCGTTCTAATTTTCACTCCGCTTTTCATAGTTAGGATGACGATGTTCCGTTCTCACTTGTAAACATCTCATCTGTAAACACATCTGTAAAGTTGTTGTGATGTGAAAGGGCATTACCTTGACAGATGCAACAAGTAAGCAAAGCTATGCTCGGGCCAGTCGCTGCTTCCAGGTGTGCTTCACAATTTTTACCGTACATAAAATGCGGATGCAACGCATGAAACCTGCGGGGGAAGACAGGTCATTGTAGGTTCATTTATTATGCCGTGTGTGATTCCTATCACTTTCTCGACACCGACGAGGCAGGGCTTTGCCAAACGGTCCCAAACGGTCACCAAGAACGCTTAGGAGGGTATTCCGCAACTGATATCGTAAGCTCTTAAGCTTGCTAAACTCGACATTTTTCCGGCTAGCAATATTGTGCGGGCACTCCATCCACTACGCACGCACCAAAGGCTGAGCACGCAAGCTGGAGCGTGTACAGAAGCCGGACATCAAATGGATAATCCTAATGCATCGACCACTCCGCAAGCAAGCAGAAGGTCGCTATGTACTCAGTTCTTCCCGATATAAAAATAACTTGTTCAGCTGTAACACCATTTCGGCGCCTAGCTGCAATGCCACCCGAAGGAAGCACGAGGGATGGGATACCGCCAGGTCGCTCAAACCTAGACTGGAGAAGTCGAGATACAGAGGCTAGTTTCGAACCCCGAACCGGTCAACAAATTCGTGCTCTAACCACTGAGGCATTTTGCTTTCCAAATATAAAAGCCAGATAACCGATTTATTGCCTTTGTTGGAGATCGTTGAGCGGGAGGTACCTAGCGCTGCTGCGTTCGTTTCCAATGGCACACGTCACAAAAACATGGAGCCAAATTTGCGAACTGGAATTTCAAGGTAAATGCAGTTTGCCGCCCGTCTGCCTACGCGCCAGGCGAAGGAGAAAGGCGTAAAACGGTATTCCACTTCATATGCCCCAGGGTGTGAGATTAAATCAATGCAAATCTTTGCCCGATCTTTATCTCATTGGGCTCACTTGGGCCGTACCTAGAGAGATTTCTCGTCACCCTTGGAGTCCTCAACGCCGGGGGGGGGGTGAGGAGAAGTATGGCCAGCACGATGTCCTTCAACAACCGAAATGATGAACAGGAGTGCATTTTACAATTTGATTTTGCGCTCTCCTCTTGCAGCCGAAAATTTCCCGGATCAAATACATGAAGTGGAATAAAGCGCAGATAATAAGTAGGATTTATAAACCGAAAAATTTTGGCGCCTTTTCAGGTTCGTTTTCCTCTGCGTGATCCCTAGGTATACTCTGGTGCTTACCTCCTGTAATCTGCTACATATCTACGAATGCACCAGGTTATTTCTGAACAGTTTGTTAGTGAATACGAAATTTTCCGCGGACGCGTTAAACGGCCACCATTGACTGCCGTGGTACTGATTGCCTTCGCCGGTTGTGAAATGTTTGCTTCACGCAAGCCAGGAAAATGACCCGCCAGTCTTTTAGCTGTAATAACTTTTTGGTGTCTACCCGCCGTACCGCACGAAAAGGGACACAAGGGCTGAGATAACACCCGGTGGCCCGTGCCCAGACAAGAGCAGCTGAGATACTGAGGTAGTGTTCGAGCCACGGACCTTCCGGGCAGCAAGCTCGCACCTTACCCACTAAGCCAACTGGAGCTGGATCTTGCCTTAATTGGCATGTTCCCTACAAGTTGGGAAATAAACCTATTATGAATAATACCACCAAAGATGTGTAAAACCACATTCCATGATGTGGTTTTTAAAAACCGAACTAGATTATATGACATAGAGCCCGTTCTTAACCGGTTGCCAGACTGTGGTCATACGGCCGGACAGACGGAAGACGTTAACCGGCTCAGTTATAGCTGTTTTGCCAGGCACCAACATATTGCCTTAGTTCGAAGTTTTCTTAACGTTATATACGTCGACTCTATACCCGGTGCAAGTGATCACCGAAAACCCCTGTGTTATGACCTGGTGTTTAGGACCTATGTTCTCCCAGTGACGGACAACGTGGGTGTTAGCTGACCCGTCATGTATGAATTTGTCACTGTGTTCGTTATTCTATTAGTGTGAGGAAATGGTGGCAAAGAAGCATAACGGTGACTATCGTTATTGATGAGCTTGCCACCGCATGCCCTGAGGCAGAATTGCGAGCCTGGAAAAGTCCATTCCATTTGGTGGGTTCGCTCAATAATGAAACTCTTCGTGTTGACGCTGCGTCGGATTTGTTTGCTAAGGGTATGTGACCACCTGCGGAGGTTGAGGCGCACGGATTACAGAATCATGCAATACTTTTATGTCTTTGGCCCTATATTGTTCTCAGAGTAGCAATTTATGTATGGTTGGGGGAAGTAACTTTTGCACCAACACAAACGCCTTCGCTTAGCAAAACTGTTTGGCTAACTGAGCACATCACACTATCGATAGCCCAAAGCACTCCATTCAAAAAATATGCCGGGTAGCAGGCGCACGAGTATAAAATGCAAGCCATTTGTTACCATAGGTGTTGGTAGCTGGCAGTCATCGGGTTTTGTGTTCATAATGCTCCGTGACGAATTACGATGTAACCGTAGTCTCCAATAACCAACCACCAAGAAGCGGATCTCCGAAGTCTCCTCCCGTGAAAATGATGTGTTAACAAGTGAAGACGATTGCATTGTGATGCAATGTTTTTGGTTCTTATTTTCCAGCTTTGTGGCACCTTATGTAGTGAGTAAAAAGCACGTGAAAATGCCCCGTGAAAACACCTCTTGAAATCATCGTTAGGCATTTTGTATAAGTCACCTGGTTGCTTAAATAAAATGGGGTATTAGTTTTCCGTTTATTGGTAATTGGTGCTGGAGTGCGATTTGACGAATTCGAATGGTGCTGTTGCCAGTCGGATTTTCAAGCTGACCATTTTTAACATCCATCTACTTGTTAAAAAGTAGATATTATCGCACAAATCACAAGGATGTTGGAGCTTTCAAATCAGCGGTTTTTCACTTCAACGTGGAGCTCTTACTGGTGCATATTTTTGATCCTGTATATTCCTTTTAAATACTCCGGGAAACACAATGCGAACCACACTTGCACTCGTATTTCAGTTCCACGGGGCTGCTATTCCTTCCTGTTTACATTTCATTCTGCTAATTCTGGTGTCCGACAAACAAGTGCCGAGTCCTTTTGAAACTGCGCGTACCTGTTGCTCGGAAACCTTCCAGCCATGTTCGCATGGCCAGCTATTTAGTTGACTGGTACAGTAAAAAACTTATTCCGCGCAGAGCTGCAGGAGGCCTCGTCCTGAAACAAAATCACTCATGGAAGTACGGCGTAACACTGGTTTAGTCCCATATCAACCAAGTCAATATACTTTCGCCAAAATGTCTTCACAGATAAGCATATCGCGATGAGTGAGATTAGTACTTTTGGCGAAATATGGCACACAAGGCATTACTACCAGTAGTTGTTAAGAGAGAAATTTGGTGACGTATTGAACAGTTTTAAACTTGGTCACGGCGTTCACATACAGTTTTAGTTTAATCTTGGCTAATCTTTCTACCCACCCGCCACACTTACTGCAACATTGTCTCTCGCGCCCCAGAAATGCCGGACATTCCAGAAGAGAGAGGATAGCAGCGCTCTTGCTTCAAGTGCTTTCCCGGGCTACTTTCTATAATCGATCGGTGGCTGGCTACGAAACCGGGTAATAATTGGAATGTTTTTTTTTTCAGTAATGGCGTCGCGTTACACTGCGCGAGGTGCTTTTTACGTCCTCATGTCCTTACTATTTTCGGGCTCAAAAGTGAAACCATCAGCATCTGAGATAAAGAAACTCAGACTTGACCAAAAATGACCCTTCAGTCGACAAAATATATTTTATCACAATCTGCATTAGATTAGGCAAAATGACAAATATGGTGAGTTAAATTTTTAGTGTAGTGGCTTCATTAGTCGGGGCATGCATGTTGACGTGCAATGCGCACCAAACTGTTAATGCGGAGTGGCGGAGTTCATTTTCGCACACCCTTGAAGATAAAACGTATAAGTATGCAAAACACATCGAGACAATTGGGCAACAATCTAACCAACCTCGCTGTTTTTGTGTGGTGTTTCTGTGGTGCAAAAGACGCCGGGAGTTACGGCGGAGCTCCTTACTTTTTAAGCTTATACTGTGGATAGGTCACTGAAGTTCAGAACAAGGCCATAAGGGGCGCATACGATTATTGCTGACTATGGCGCTCAAATTAGACGCACAACCTAGATGAGCCTCTGTTAAACTAATGCGACGTGCCGGTTGAAACGCTTCTTTGGAGACGACAGGGTGGCTAGTTTCCGATGACAAGTGTCCGGAAAAGAAGTGTAAGTATTTGTGCATTTGTAAGCGTAATGACCTATTAGCAACCAGTAGTCAGCCAGTGGCTGCTCGAATCCTTGGACTGCTCATTCTGGACTGTTTTCTATGCCTTTGATTGAGCGAGAAATAAACTGGTGACAAAGGCAAACTATGTCAGCAGCGGCGCACTCCGCTGAAGCAGCCGCAGAAGCACCCAAAGTTCTCACTCGACAGTACCTAGAACGTGGGTTTGTGTTGGGCTCAGTCATTGTAGTTGGATCCTGTAACGATGTTCCGGTGGTTCAATATGCGTCTTTATACAATATATCAATAATGAAAGCAGGTGCGTCCTGCTGGCCAAGTGACTTGAGACCATGAACCATAAGTACTGTGTTGAAAATGGAACAGCTAGGTACGAACAGAAGAGGTGAACCGGAATTTGTTAGTGGTGACATGGAGCTGGTTGCCACCCGGGCCGTTGACTAGGGGCGTTTAGCCGTGATCTATGCACATGCTCGAATAATTTAGCGGGGTTATACGGTAGTTTGGAGTAAAAGCGAAGTAAGTTCGATGCCAGCACTTGCGTGTTCTTGCTTGTCCACGCCACTAGGCGACGGCTCATGCGGCAGAAAGTCAGGTTAGATTGTAACTTTCATGGTTCTGGGCGGTCTGAGGCAACACATTTGCCCGCAAACCTAGACGGGAGGACAATGAGGGTTCTAACCAAAAGGCTTTGACTCATAAACTGGGCCAAGAGGCAACAGTACCTGACCTATGGTTGGTGGAGTTATCCAAAATTTTCTTTGAAAAACGTGGCATCCTCACTTCAATTCGTAACCTGGAGGGTTGTGTTTGTCTGACTTTTACGCACTGGCAAAACTGGTGGGTGCGAATTTTGAGCCGGAGTCATCCATCAAGGCTAAATTTTTTACCGGGGTTTGCAAACCACTCTGCAACCGAATGCTGCATCGGAATACCTTGGCATTGTTGTACACTCCAATCTTTGGTAGCTGCTCTGAGTTCTGATACGACATCATGTTCATGGTGCAGCCAAACCTAGAAGTGTCCACTTGTCTTTTGGTCAAACGTTCAGTTGCAAAGAATACAGGAGCGTGATTAAGTAGGTAGGACATAGCGCTTCTCAGCACAGGTGTGCACCGGCCATTCGGGTGATTCTAAGCCAGCATCGCGCCAAGGCCGATTGGGCCGACTGAGTTGGGTGCATCGTGAATTTGAAAATCTCAGCAAAATCGTACGTTCCCTGATAAACATTGTATTAGGCAAGATCGACACTTAAATTCGTGCCAAGGCCAGGAATAGTCGGCTTCTTGTTCAACAAAATTATACGAATCTAAGCATGAGGTGTTTAATGCGGGTAAACTGACACCTTGTTCCTGAATAAGGACTGTGTCTAAATCACGGTGATTAATTTTGGGTAAACTCCAACCGAACGGTTTTCATTCGATTGAAGAATTATCGTTCCGGGAATGTCTGGCCATAAGACCCAACTATTTAGCAACCTTCTTTAAAATTTATTGCTTTTTAAATTCCATTGCAGTCCGCTGTGGTGAACTTCATGCTGAGAAAAACTCTGTCCTACATATTAAAAAACCCGGGCTAAAAACCCCTAACATCACCTGAATGGCTCAGTTTGCATAAGCAATTCTTATGACCCGAATAGGTCGACCCTTAGATACACACCCCAAATTTTTCTGAAACCGTAGTTTGAACGAAGGAATCTTTAACATGAAGTTTTAGGATTTGATTTTATTTATTCGAACCCCAAAAGTCCCTCCATGCGGCAGCAGTTTCGTTGTTAGTTGTTTAAACGTACTCGAGGTCCACTGTGGACGAGGAATCTATATTTTATTGGCCGCTGATGGCGTTTTCTTTAGTCTCCGCAAAGGCGGTGTAAAGATTTGTGGAAAGCTGGATTCTTTGCGTGTTTTCATCTGCATTTGACTTGAGAATAATCTAAAGACTGTGTGAACGATAATTATGCCCTCTTTGTCCGCACAGCAGCCATTCTCGACCTGAGTCGGAAAGGTCTTCTATCGTTGCGGCAGGCGCCCCGCCAAACAAAGCCAAGGAATTCGACATAGCTAGTAAGTTTATTTATGATGGTCAGCATACGCGATATCGGGCGAAAGGCAAGGTTTTATATTCACCGGTATACTGACACCTTGGTAGTGATATCGGATGAATTTGTGGGTCTATGGGCAGTGCTTTTAAGTTCTCGCACAAATTCAACGGATTAGGACAGTCTTATGGGCGCATGTATTACGCTCGTATGGGAAATATTGGGGATATGGTGAACTGCGGACAAGCCATCAGACCGGGTTTGGCAGTCGCGGTATCGGCATCGCGACGTCGTAGTTGGGTTCGTTGACGGCCCCGTACATGCACTTCTTGAGTGAGTCATTTGGAGTTGTCCTTGTAGTTAGGATTTGTCAAGCAATCATGTCAAATTAAGTCCAACATCGGTCAACGATATTCCTAGGTCCATTGAGGGCGCAAGGTTATTTATTGTTGCCATCCAAGCGAGGCAGTAAGACAACTGTGTCTACACTGGGGACTCAAAATAGAAAAGCGTCAAAAAAGTTTTCTAAAAAGCACTTGACATGAGTTAGACTGCTGCCTGAAATAGCAGGCAGTCAAAGGGGTCATAATTCCTGACTATTGCAGTGAGGCGACACTGCCCGATCTCAAAAACGGTTAGGGCCTTATAGTCAGCTGCGACCATGGGTACGGGCCCATCAGTTACCATAAGTAGCCAAGGAGCGTAACATCGCGTACAGCTATGAGTATGAGGGACCGTTGTTGGCCACTGAAATAGGCTACCGTGCATAGCTGAGGCCTTATAATCAGCATCGCACATAAACACGAGCATATGATAGGTAGCCAAGGTAGGCCACATCGAGTACAGTCATGTTAGGGTGGGCCGTCGCTGGCAGCTAGATTAGGCTATCTTGCATAGTTGAGACCTCAGTCTCATCGGCCCGCACAGATGCTAACTTCTTGTTTACTATAACTAACAAAGATAAGTGGCATCGCGTGCATCTGTGTGTGAGGGGCCATTGTTGGCCATTGGATTAGGTTACCATGCGTAGCTAAGGCCTCATAATCAGCGCCGCACACGGACACGGACATGCCAGTTACGATAAGTAGTCAAGGTAGGCCATATCGAGTACAGTCATGAGTATGGCGGGCCGTCGTTGGCCACTGGATTAGGTTATCGTGCATGGGTGAGGTCTCATAATCAGCATCGCTCATAGACACGGGCCTACCAGTCACGATAAGTAGTCAAGGTGAGTGACAACGGCCACCATGGTTTTCATGGTGACCGGCAATGGATGCCGTTAGTTGCCAGCATTGTATTTGCGCTTTATGACGTACTCTCTCTATGGGACGTCATATTCCGAATAGGAATGATATCATTGTGTTGGTATTTTATCTGCAGTTATCTCCTTACAGTGTATTATCCATAGGCTAGATACGCATATCTGGGAAAGGGGACCACCCACAGAGGTGGCCCTCGCATCTCCACTGCACAATTCATGCAGTTGTCTAACACTGTTATACTTAATGGAAGGCGAGCTCCATAGGAGGATGTATTGTGCCAACGTTTGCCGAACAAACTCATCTCATTTGTTAAATCTGAAGATTATGAAGCAAACAAAAGTTATTGACTGATTTTCATGGACGGAATTTGCATAGGATATTCTGTAGATGTTATTTCATTCTTAAAGAACACCGAAGAACGTTAAAATATGATAAAGTGCGGGTTGTGATTTATTTCTTGTAAACCGGTAGCAAAATGCAAACCGGTGGTTGTCCGTGATCTCGAAATTTCGCTCACTTAAACAAAGTTCTATGGGCAACATATCACCGAAAGGTGCAAACGGATTAGACTAACTCCTCATAAAAGGTACAACCTCAAAAACCCCATAGTTTCAGCGAAAATAATTTGGGTGAGCTTCTGGTGAGCGACCCCGAATAACACACAGTATCTACCGGGTTAAAACTCGCTCCAGAATACACTGCATTTAGCTGGCTAACGATCATCACTCAGTATTATTCTCCGTGCTGTGCGCCGTTGAGCTTTCCTTTGTTTAGTCACGCCGTTGTAATATTTATTTCTTTTTCTCCTGTTCCGATGCTAAAGACGGGTTGGCGCTGAACAAAAAGTATTTCTAAATGTTTTGCTAGTGACGGCCATGAAAACTCAAAATTTTAATATTACTTTTTTGGCTCTTTGACCTTTGAGTTTCTGATAAAAATTGGAAGAAGTTAGTGCATAGGCAGAAACATATAGCTTAATTGTATTTCGCGAATGAGATTGCTACTCCCGTCAAATAAACAGGGCAAAACTCCTTTCTAAAATATATCTTTAATGTAGGAAAATTAAGAAATGTGAAATTCGAACTTTGAGGAAAACTGTTTTCGATAGACCGGTAGATGTTAGGGCCCTTCGGTTCAAGCTTAGCTTACGTTGGCAGTCTGGCGAGCCACGCGAATCCAATTTGTAAATAGGTGACACCTGATTCGGTGCACACTTGCGATCGTGACATGCAGCCCTGTAAGCTGGATATTGTGGTTAATTTGTGCGGTAAGTCGAACGTCCCAACCGAAGGCAAAGTGAGGTTTGCGAACTTATGTGCTCGTCAGGTTCATATGTACTTCAAGAGTGCGCGCTGGATGGCTCCACCTGACATTCTTTTCTGCTTTGAAAATTTTATTCTGACACCGTTTTGTTAAAAAGCCTTCTCAGATTCATATTTTTAAGCCCTTGGGTAAAAGGTTCGCTCAATTAAATTTGTCTGCCATTTCAGCATTAAAACGCTGCTCCGAGAGTGTGCCATCAACGTTTCTCTGAAGACTGCCTAGAGGCGTGGTGTAATTTCCATTTTAACCAGATGTTAGCTAATTCAGGGAATAACCCAGTCGTCCGTTATTAGTATGAAAAATTTACGAGCCTGAAAGAATGCAAAATTAGAGTGCAGAATAAACAGGTTTGAATAGGCCTAGAACTGGACTTCGTAAAGCCAGATGTAAGAGAGTATCTGTGGCCTAGGTCCCTGATCGCAGTGGAACGGCTGGAAAGTTTGCCATTAAGCTTGAGCTCTTTAGCATCACGCAGCAGCAAAAGGAGGTCATTTATACTTGATGATTGGGGAGTTTGCGGCACGAAATTCCTCACAGCGTAATAATCGGACGCCTGAAAAAAGACTCGACCATAATCAAAGCTGGCCGGAGCTCAGAGATTGTCCTCATCCATGCAACTCTAAAATTAAAGAAAGCAAACAACCCACTGACCTTTCTGAGAGACTGTAAGCCATGAAAACAGATCCAGAAGTTTTCAAGACTGATGATGGTCACTGACATCTGAGTAATCCACCTAACAGGAGGTGCGGCAGGCTGCATATTTTTACTGTCAAACCGAGGTTTCGTCAAGTGGCCGCTTCAGTTCGCGACGAATGGAAGAAAAACCGCCCAGCCTCACCATCTGACTTGCCTCCTAGCCCAACCACGGCAGGGGAATATTTCGTCACCAGCAGCGACTACTCACCACAAGCACTTAACAGTCAAGTAGTTTGTGCATGGCGCATTTAGTATGACGAGGTATTGCACTAAGGCCAAGACCATGTGTTATAATGTTTGCGGGTTTCCTGCTCAATCCTTTTTCATTTTGCTTTAACAGGTGGCAAATCTATATCTAATTCACGTTTTTAATAATCCGCATCCCTTCGACCTGTTTTTCTTACAATCCTGCACTTTTACAGTCTGGCCCCTTTTCTAACTTTTTTGGACTGCTGCGCGTTCACCCTGAATTCTCACCTACAGGCACAAGTGCCCGGCAACCCTAGCCTTGCCGTCAAGATGCATACCATGCCCAAACCATACCCTGGCACACCGAGCGTCGCGTTTGCAAACACTGTCCATTGACCTTGGTGTCACTGTACACATTTGGCTGTATCCACTAAGCTCCAAATAATCTGCATCTTTACACTAGCATATAGAATTTACACTAGCTTATAGAATTGGTGTTTGCAGGAACAATCACATCAGATAAGGCTAGCCAATTTCAACCCATAGTGCCCCAGATTGCCTTCCACCAAACAAGGCTAGGTGTCTTATAATGCGTCGGCAAATCGTAGGTCCAGCGGAAAACCAAAGCCTCATTGCTACAGTGGCTTACTTTTCAAAGGCTTCGCTACCACCAGAGATTTAAAACCGCACTGCGTGTCTTTTTAAATATACTGCCTGTTAAGATGATTTAGGGGGTGGATGGCATGGTCGTGGAGCCCTTCTTCGGGTGGCGTCGGTCACCGCTTATCCTACCCACTTCAAACACAAAACTGCTTGCTAGGAATTTCATTTTGGGGCTCCTCGGGCTGAGATGGCGTCCTCAGAAAGAATGGAAACTTACCGCCAATCTCAAGATTGTTAAACAGGATACAGAAAACCCAATTTACCCGAGGATCCAGATGAGACTTGACCGTGGAAAACCTTTTGGGACGGTAATTTGATAAGGCTATCATAAAATCCCTGCTGACTTTATATTCTTTTAAACTATGTGTGGAACAATTCAACGGATAATTGAAACAGGTGGAGTACATCAGATCTTTTTATCTTGAAGATCCTAACGATGTTCTAGAGCTGAACATCACATGGACAGCAG
The DNA here is from genome assembly GCA_004794785.1 of Opisthorchis felineus. Classification (NCBI taxonomy): domain Eukaryota; kingdom Metazoa; phylum Platyhelminthes; class Trematoda; order Opisthorchiida; family Opisthorchiidae; genus Opisthorchis; species Opisthorchis felineus. The sequence continues at coordinate 178,897 of SJOL01006154.1, forward strand.
CAACCACGGCCTCAAACAGCTTTTGTTCAACCCAAATGTGTAAGCATGCTCCACTAGCATGTGCGAACCTATAGACGCAACGATGCAAACACGAATGCTGAATTAACATGGTTATCAGCCGCTTGTACCTGCTGCACTGAAACAAAAAACAATGAGGGCGAAATCGATGCAGGCTCCAGAATAGTTGTGAATCGCGCCGTGCTGAAGAAGGAAAAGGTACTATGAGCGGCGAAGAACGACCAAGGTTTGTGGTTGCTACAAGTGTTCCATGCATTAGGGCGATGCAAGGCGGATTGCCAGCATAACGCGGCGGACGTGCAGGGGGGCGGATTAGGGGGATTGACAAGAATCACCCACAACTATTTGGAAGTACACTCTAATTATTTTTTGACCAAGCCATAGCTCCGACGGGCTGTCGGGGATAAAGGCAATGAGAAAGAATTGTCTGTACTTTTATCGAAACCTTTGTTGACAGAAACGCCAAATGTTTTGGTCACCGGATAATAGGTCCCTAAGGAACTCAGACGCGAGTTAAGCAGCGTATCCGGATAGATTTTATCCATCGATCCTATGGCCACTTACTTTCCTACTAGATCAAAGCATTACTAACATACAACACAAATTGCTTAGGATCCACATTGAAAGGAAGCCTTAATACGAGGTAGGATTTTTCACTGAGTCCCATAAGTTTAAAGGTTTTTAAGCTGTGAAAGGTGTGGGCCTCAATGGGATGTTTTTAAGAAGTAGAGGAATGCAGCGTTTGACGTTAACTTATTGTTTTCGGCCTATGTCAAGCCTCCAATTATTAGAAGCAGGTTTGTTAAGCAAGAACGGTTTTGAGAGAATTCGTTTTGCGATGGGGATACCAAATTGGTAAAGTAAATAAGAATAGCCTTCACCAGAATGTGTTTTATTACCGTGCACTGTATGCAAGTGGGGCCAGTAGGCCTGCCACTGCAGAGTAATTAGAGTTTACCATTTCTATGAACCGGTGTGCCAATCGCTTGCTTCTAAGCAGGAGCAATGCTGCCTTCGTCGATCAGCTGGCGGAAGACCGGGTCGAAGTGTTCTACAGCGCTCGTTTCTCCATAATCATTGAATCCATTCAATCCGGCTCCGAAGAACTGGAGGGGTTTTTGAGACATGACAAAAGTTGACGGAATTCCTCCTCCAAGAAGGCCAAATTGATTAACGGCTGTTCGTATTTACGCTCCACCAAGAATGTATGTGACGGGTTGGCTGGGGCAGAAGAAAGGCCTGCATGTTGCTTTCTGTAGGCCCATGACGACACTTTTGGGTCAATCGTGGGTTCAGGTTCCTGTCCCCCCTCAAGAAAAAGGCCGCTGACATGCTTCTCCGGCGGGGTCTCATGTGCCCAAGCGGCATATATTTGTTTTTCGGGTAAGGCGTCGCACTGTCGTGTTTTCGCATGTTTTGTTAGCGGATTTCCGATGTATGGCGGTTCCAAATCTTACGAAGCGCCAGCTCTTTCCATGGGTCTCCCGTAATCTTTCTGAAGAATAGTTGGAGCCATATTGTCAGACGACTCAACTGCGCGCCGGTTTCTCTTGGATTAATGCCGCAGTTGCTTCGAGAAGATTCTAGACACTGAAGTTATATATCTCACACTAAAGCTGATCCCATGTTAAGCTAAGCAAGAGGGTGCACCCTCCGAAATAGTTGAGTGACAGGCGTTCCGAGTATACGATTGAGGTTTCGGGGTTCCCACCCCTTGGCAGATGAAATCAAACGTCACTAAAAATGCGTAACTATGCTCAGAGAAGCCCTAATTAAAACCTGAATAATGAAACACCTTTAAATGATGATAACCCGACTCAACAGGGTCGACAGTTGGCCTGCACGGTAGCTGGTAGGCGCAACGACCTGATGAGTCCAAGCACTCTGCTGAACGACCTCGGTAAACGTCGATGCAAAATACCCACTACATTTGACGTGCTGAAGTTCCATTATGAAGGCATCGGAAGGGTTAAAGTCACTCACTAGCAAAAGTTATGTAAAGCGTAAGTCAGAGGAAATTTGCTCGGGGGCTCGTATGAGGAACAGGGCGCCTTGTGGGGGGCTTGAGGTGCAGAGGCAGAAGACGCTGAGGAGAAGAGAGTCGGCCGCACGCAGCAAAAGTAGAATACAGGAGGCATCACTGAAGGGTGCTTTAGCGGCGTCCGAGAGGGCAAGTGTAGAGGGGAGAGTTGAACCTCAGCACAATCAAGCGCCATTTGCTCCACCGCATTTCAAATCAACCGAAAAAATGAAGCGTGTTGGGGTGTCAATGTCAGAAACGTCGCATAACACCGTTCACTGTAAGTGCGACTATGAACGGTTGTTAAAAGCAAGCTGACTGATAGATACCGGAAAGCATGTTAAAAAAGTCGTCTTTCAATTACCACTCCAGCATTACTTTTACGGCATCTTAAAGAGAGAGCGGTGAGGAAGTGTACCACAAGGGAGGCTTACAGATGTAATACTTCCACCCCGTCTGTGGCTCTCATGCTTAGAAGGGGCCCCGTGACACACCTACCGGCTTCCTGCCTTGGTAATTTTTGATGACTTCTGTTGAGCTGTAGGGATTTCTGCTTCCTGGTTTGCGTCAAACCTTTGTTCCAGGGGAAGCGGTTTTCTCTCCCGTAGTCAAAAACTTAGATGGCGCAGCGCGTGAAATGCCACGTCTTACTCTCCCAGTTATGCCGCTGCTTAAGGACTGGCGAAGAATATGGCATCGCTTGGTTCTTGGGCTTTTGAGCGCAATTTGGTTATCAATGTGTCCTTGTGTGACTGAGGGCCAATTCGTCGCTGCATTGAACAACCAGTGGTTAGTGCCTTTGATGACACCTTCCGAGGGAACGCTTTCGTGGATTCGGCAAGGAGCCTTATGCGTGAGCAAGTATTTTATGGCTCATTCAGCCGCGGTCTTTTCTGTGTTGTGTACACGATCAGCGAGACCGGTTCGAGATACGTAGGAGTTTCAAGCAAAGCATTTTCGTACTCGCGGCCTGGGCCCTCAGGGTCAAAGATGACGACCGCACCTTCAAAAAGATTGACCACCTTTGACAGGTTGCAGTTAGCTGCTGGTATTTTCGCATTCGCAGATGTTTCTCCCGCAATGGTATTCACTCCATAGTGCTCCAAAAACCCGCGCAGCTTCTCTGAAGCCTAGACAACATATCAAGGAGGTCAAGAAAGGCGCTATATCACCTAATATAGGCAAGCAATTCGACAAAAAGCCACAAGATACGTAGGAGGATAAGTAATCAGTGTGGAACAACAATCTGACTAGCACTCTTGTTATCCCGGCCAAGGCTAACAAAGAACTCGAAACTCAAACCGGTAAACCCTGCAGTCTCAGCAACCAAGGCCGACATCTTCCATTTCCTCCATCGTATTGATCTTTGCAGCCAAACATGTCCTCAGAAAGCAGCAGTCCTCTTGCATACCAGGGACGCGGTTCCTTGACATGCGGGTATAGAGCAATATTTATCACTGTGAGCTGACCACCCGGTGCCATCAACTGAAGTGGTCAGAAATTAGGGTAACCCAGTAAATTCGGCGTAAAAATAAACGAAGCTAGAAATTTTTATCGGCCTAAATCAGTGCACGCCCATCTTAACTTCACCAAAAGGACCCGGGAAGCTAATGCATAAAAGAATGAGCTCCGTGGCAGGTAGGCAGGAGAAAATGGAACATAGAGGTTGGCAGACTTGAGCGCCTACCCGACCCGGGCTGTAACCCAAAAGAGGTCCACAGTGCAAACATGTAGACCAACAACTGACACTACTGGCGTTCATTTAGTTACAAAAACCACTACGCTCTATTTGGATGTGGTGATGAAGTAAATGTGGAGAAGTGTCGCCAGGTTGTCTCTAGATAACCTTCAAAAACTTTCAGAAATATCGAAGGTACTTGGATATGAGCATTTTTTTCTGATTGCCTTGAATGGGACCTGGTCCACTCCGTTTAGGTCAGACGTAGAGATGTCATTAATTGGATAGCTCGCCATTCGACCAGACTTCATCCAGAGGAAGTTGCGTCACCCCATACTCCGATAAGTTCTACTAACCCCCGCTGCCATCGGCTTAATGACCACAGCCATTTTGACCAATATTATCGCTGTGAAACGGAGACCTTCGTTGGACTAGCTTTGTACGCCATTTGAGTTCACTATTGTATGCGTGGGATATACCGTAGACCTTTAACTTACCATAGACATTTGCTGGCGGACGACCCTATTGCAGCAAGGCCTCCTGGATTAAATCTTGCCGAATTGGGCCCAGCGTTAAATTAATGGCTAACTGAACTCAGACCCTGCAACAAAAATCCCAGACGCATGCAGAGGAAACAACTAGGCGTTATCCGGGGAAAACAGCTCTACTATAACCAACTACTTTTGCAAAAAGTGGTAGTTAGTATCAAGCCCAGTTGCAATAGCCACTGTTCAGTCTCTATCTTACATGCTATTAGGCAAAAATCCCAAGCAACAGATTTCGAAGATTTTTGTCAAGCAAGTTTTTCGTGATGAAGGACGTTCTGTCGTGGCTTGCGCCGTCTTAACCACGTTCCATTATTTCGTACACCCAAGAAACGTAGCATTCAACGGAGAGTAGTCCGATGCATGCGAGAACGCTTCCACAAAAGGCGGTTGGGATCAAAACTGGTATAAGTTACCGCCTTATCCGCCAGTAGC
>SJOL01006154.1:194781-209010 GCA_004794785.1 Opisthorchis felineus
ACTACAGGCCCTTAATTTATAGCACGTAACCCGCAGTCTCTGGATCCGCTTAGAATTCCTGTATGCAACATCTTAAAACACTATAACGTGCAAGGAGAAAAATGTAACGCTGAACATCCCCAGGTCGTCCGTTTAATTTTGCATATCTCAATTAGTGGTGAATCCTTGAACTTCGTGAGCTTTACGTATTCTGATAACCGTGGTGGAGTTGCTTGGGTCATAGTGGGCTTCAGAGCATCTCTGTCACGAGGTTTTATAATTCTTGGTTCCTTGATTTTTGAGTTGCACTGAGCCTGGCCCAGGGCGCCAAGTAAGTCAAAATGAACTCGGTCTGCTTCAGAAAGTTTGTCTAAGACTCGGATGGTTGTTGCGGCAAAGATTCCGAAATGCCTTTCCTCTGTGAGCTTTCGGAGCCATGGGCACGAAAGCGTGTTTATATCTGTTCTTCATACCGTCCCATTCCCATACGTAAACTTGTTGCTTTCTCACCATAGCCATTCTGACCATCCACCGACCACTCCCAAGTGCTTGTTTTGGTCGGTTTGTCGTCCCACCGCACCCATCTCACATCAGAATGTTCCTGGTGACAATTTAGGAAATCCCTTCACTTACTCAGGGAGACTAAACAGTCTGTTAACTCTTCAGCGTCTCCCTGTTTGCTTCCTTTCCCGTCTTGCTGCCCTCTCACAGGGTCTTTAAGGACATTTACTTTAACCAACCTATAACCCCCCAACTATGACCATGCAATGCTATTAGCAACTTACTCTCTGTCCTTGTTTACTGCCTAGAGCAAACTCAGCTTTGTTTATGGTCCTTCAAGTGCAGTCTACTTCTCCAAGCACACCTGACCTCGATCTCTCTACTTCACTCCCGATGCGGCGTATAACTTAAGTTTATTCGTTAGAAAAGCCCTATTAGTTCTACCCAAAGCACAGTTTGTTGGAAACTTTGTGTGCTATGGCACAGCCATCTTTCGCCTGGCTGAATAAAGCAAGGTTTACGTAATCAAGCCCCAATTTCGCTATGGCCTCTGTGTTTATACAGTCAACCTCGTGGACCGGTAATCAAGCAGACAGGGTGGCTGCATAATCTATCGTTCCACCGACCTTCAGGCGGAAACAACTGATAACCTAGATTCGTGCGAAATCCTCCATAGACCGTGGATCACCAAGTGCCGCACAACGTCATTCTTACTGTTGAGCTTTATCCACATTACCCTGAGCCAACCTTCGGCACATTTCGTAAAATATGTAACCAGCACACCCTGGATTACACAACTACTGCACCAGCAGGTTCTTTATGGATGATCTCAAAGTGCCAAAAATGGCATCACACTACTCCACTACTCCCATATGATTCTTAGTCCTCGCTGCACAGTCTAACTTTGAAGACTAGCTGCAACGGGCATGCCATCCAACTCGCGCACAACGTGTCATGTACTTAGTTACTTTCAGAGCTTATCTGCAAGTGACCACCTGTGACCACCTTACTTTCTCGTGTGGCAACCATAATGCAGTCATGTGCCGACTAAGCTAAACTCGAGTAGCTTCAAATTCTCTCCAGAAAGTTCGCCGGCTTTTCTCCCCTTACAAGCACCAGCGACCGGTATGCACAATTCCCGGCTAATGCCCCTGTAATCTACATTTCACATCCTTTAAACCAGCATAACCAACACACTTCGCCCAGTCTCTCTCCCTCCTAATCCATACGAGTTTACAAATTCGACGGCATTTAGAGTTATATTAGATAGCCGCAAACTCCACGGGTGGCGTGATATGGTCCTGGATACAAGGCATTTTCCTATGCCATGTTCTGCATAAGCTCACGCTTTAACTGAGCTCAGCTGACCTATCCACCATCAGAAGACAGAAGCAAACTTCCGTCGATGCTTCTTTGCGCCAGTCATCACTAAGTCACTCGATGCAATCTAAGTGAAACCGTGGAGAAGAAGAAATAACAATTTCAAGTGGTGGAACTCGTCAAGACCTAACTGACTTCAGCGAGTGTCTCAAAATATACCTTCCTGGTTGCTACTGGAGACTAGGAAGGCAGCCGGAAGCCAGCCCAGCTAGTGCTTTTATCTCCGGAAATCTCCATTTAAACGCGCCTGATTCCTAACCCTTCATTCTTGAATGCAATAGTATTCCTCGTCGAAAACCAGTTGTCAACGGAATACTCTGGAAGTTTCGGATCCATCAGGTCCCAAAGACATCCATTCCAGTGAAGGGTGGGCCACATATCCGTTGCTTTCCTTAAGTCTATTTATAACATTAGTGACGCATGGTGTTGTTCTTTTTCAGTGTTAAGTGACTACCCACAAAGCACATTTAACGCAAACCTTCGTCAGTGAGCACGAACATGGGTTTCTCACAAATCGACCTGCAGACTCATGTGTCGAACGCACTTTGTCAACAATTTATCTGCAACGATCAGGGCATCCAATTGTCGTCCTCTATCTGGGCATCACTAAAAATTCCACCAATTCCCCCAAAACACCTGTCGTTGCAAACTTGCGGCTGCTGGGATCGTAGGCTCTCTCCGCCGCTTGTTTTATACATTCATGTCTCCTGTAAGAGCCGACTTCTGACTTTTGGATGTCTTGTTCCCTCTGTCTCTTTGCTGCTGCGTAACTCTTCTGTTTTTGCTGCTTAGGAGCGGGCCGTCTGTTTAAGGTGTTCCCGTCTGTTTGGCTGCTCAAACAAAGCTCTGCATCAAGGAACACAGACACCGTTACTTAATACTAAGGTTATTTCATCACACCAGATTTAACATACTGTTGAGTGTGAAACAGGTCAGATATATTTTATAAACAAAGCAGCAAGGTTACCATCAAAGGCACTCAAAGGTCCTTCACAAAAGTTAGTTTGCTGTCGGGAAGCATACTTGACTTATCTCTCGGGGTGTTAAATTTAGGACTTGAACCGCTTTGGCTCCGTAGATTGAAGATTTTGTGTAACTCCACAAAGTGGTTCATTACGATTGCGCATTTCAATTGCCCGCCATGCCTTAGATTCTACCTTGCTACGCAACCCTGACCACTTGCCTAAATGTGGCAAATTATGTACCCTATACTCTCGCGTTTGTTGTAAGCCCAGTTATTTGCCGTGCTCCGAGATAAATCACCGATCTTCCTTGAGTGGGCTTGGCCCACTCCTGACAGCCGAAGAGTCTGACTACCTTCATGCTCATAAGCCCTCACTTGACTGCTTATTTCAGAGTAAGTCAAAATTTATTTGAACTGTGGTCTAATTCCGATGGTTTTCCGCACGATCGCCCAAATTCAGGGGGTTCCAGCTGCACAACCCACTTCTCAAATGATTCTAACAACTCGTCCAGCTGCTGCCTAGTCCCGGCTGTCCCGAACCACTGATATATGCCCGCATAAATGACCCATCTTTATGTTGAAGAATTAACCATCAACCATTATGTAGCATCAAGATCTAGCTTATCCTTGTCATACGTCTGCAATACTCGTCCGCTCAATGAATTAACCGTTTTCTCTGTACCGCGAAACCACTCTTTTGAAATATATGATTTACTTTCTTCTGTCATTATCTGATGTGGCAGTGTCATGACCAAGATGTTTTAGAGTTAGTCCCCTCCTGGCATCGCTACTTCGTTTCCGCCCAGTTAATTGATGTTTGGATCTGGGTGACTCGTGCATTGGTCTCCAGTTTGGCAACTACTCCTCCCACCCATTCTCCCTGCTGTGTGCCACAGCCGTTACCATGCTACATTTTTCCTTCCTTCCTTCCTATCTACTAATAAAATTTAAGTAATTATTTTCACAAACTAGAGTCTCTACATTGGACAATAAACAAAATTCCAGGTTAATCGATGCACCCTATGAAACATGTAAATAACGGTGATGTGCTCCTCAGCCCAACAAACTTGTATGTGCTATCTCACCGTTGTCCAGTTTTCAGCGCCTCCCCCGGGGCTTCAATTATCTTCATCATACTATCACAGTATGTTAGTTCCCGTCGCTGCCACACGATTTTCCTCAACTAAAAATTATCTGATTCCTGCTCATTTGATTTGATGAAGCTCATCTATTGTCCTGAATCCTCTTTCGACCGAATGCAGTACATTGTAGTTGGAGTTTTTAAGACAATCTGTAAGTATGACAGCTTGATGACTGGTCACTGCAGACTTGATAACTGAGCTGTTTGTGTGCATCCTGCAAGCAGGGCTGTTACGATGCGTCACACCTTAGTGTATGGGTGTAACTACCACCCCTTTGTTGGTACGGATAGGTTTACCCTGTACCGATGGTTCTGAGAATGGCGTTTAATACAGGAACACCATAAGAGATAACTGATTTTGTCCGTCTGAAGCCACTGGCATGCGCAAACATTCTTGCAAGTTGGCATGAAATGCAAGTCAAGAACAAATAAAGCACAAATAGAGCACAACTTTCTTTGAAGATGGCCAGATGGGACTAGACCTCTTTCCCATGGATCATAACTGCATTATCTCAAAACCCACTCGTTTGTATTCTTCAAAATAATCATCACTCACAACAACCTCAGATGAGAACACTGATGCTTCACCACTTACAAAAATGTCAATTTCTTAATAAGGCCTTATAATGGAAGGAACTGAAATGGTGGAGTGAATGAGGATCAGCGCTAGCCTAAACCAAACAACCGAGGTGTCTAAAACTCCGGCACGCTGTCAGACAATCTGGATGAAAACTGTCGGCCTGAACGCCGCTGTCACTGGTCAGGTGCTATATCGTTCACTTTCTCAGCCGCGCACACGCAGTCTCATGTAGACCCAATCATCGAAAGTGAACAGCACCCAAACCTTTCTGGCGTGGCAAATTCTTTCCACCTCTAGCTGTCCTTCGTTCCCAGTTAGGCACGAAACCAGCTTTCTCTTCGTTAGCGGTAACCCGGTATGCGTAGCACGTGACCCAGCCACCTTAGCTTAAACTGCCGGATGCGTGTGAACTACTGTCTGCTTCACCGAAGATCTCTCTCCTGATCAGCTCATCCCGAATTCATTGGTTCCAGAGGACTTCAACAAGGGTTCTGAAGCATCGATGGTCAAAAACCTCAGGTTGTCTCAGAATCTCCGCTCGATGTGGCCAGGCCCCTCGGCTGCACTTGCATTGTAGTCTGATGTACGTGCATTGAGACCCAACGATATGCCTCCTGGACTCCAGAAGTGGCGCGAATTGCCAAAGGCAATTCAGGTCTTCGAAATTCATGTGTTCACATCGTCTGTCACACTAACGCCAGATCTAATTCAACTTCCGGGATATGTACAACGTTCCATGACCTCCAGTGTTACTCCTTGAACTCTTAGATGCTTGTTCAAAGACTGTACGTCCTGCAGCATGACTACGCATTTTGTGAGCACGAAGCACGTGCCAGAGTACTAGAAAACCTTAGTAAGCTTTTCTAGTATATCTTTTGCTTTTTGTTCTTTTTCCCAAATGGGAACAGTGTCGTTTGCATACTCTAAGTTGACAGGCATCTCGCTCGGAGATATGTGAGCACCGGTGTTTTGGGGACCCTCCAGGGTTCTTTGCAGCCGAACGGCCCAGTTGAGTCATTGGCCAAATGCTACTAGAAGTTACTAAATCATTTTTGCCTCACTAATCAATAAAAAAGTGGAGAAGTAACCACAGCTTACAAGGGTAGAAGATAGGATCTTGCAAATTATAGACCGATAGCTTTTCTTCCAGTGTCATGGAGTCTAACGTTGCCGGTAGATGTTGAGCATGGCTTAAATGTTTCAGTTATCACAAGTGCGGTACGGATTTTAGAGAAGCAGAGTTGCTGTAAAGCGAGATGTATGGGTCCAGGATCTTGACGCTGAACGTCAGATCGTTTGAGTCTTCCAGGGCCTTTGACCTCATACAACCCGGAATTTTGTTACAGAATTGGCTGCGCACGATATTCGTGGTTCGTTCTTACAGTGGATCCTCTGTTATCCACAGAATAAGGCCATTATGCGTCACGCTATTTTAAGCTGCCTGACCTCTCATCGAACATAGGTGAAGTCTTACAAACACTGTTACTGTAGCCAATTTAGCTTGTTGACTTTAATAACCATCCACCTGCTACACCAACACTCTTGGGTCAACTGCTTGCTGACAACTAGAAAGCTATCCGTGATTCTCTCGACTGTGAACGCAGATACGACTTTCAGTTTATTAGTAGGTGTCGTTCCAAAGATTGCTCATAAGTATGATTAAAAAGAGACTAAAGAAACCTATTGAGTCGGTGACTATTGCCGGACCATTTGAAACAGGCAGAAGGCTGCACAATAGAAGCTTGATTTCAAAAAGGGTAGTTTGATAGCAGATAGAGTCGCGGATGTAATGAAACCGCGTGCGACCAGTTGGAATTCCTCAAGTATGGTTTCTGGACATGAAGCATAGTGGCCTCCTGTTACTCCATTAATGCACATATCGTACGGCTACCAATAATCTTGTTCTACTCACGTTTTCCGAACAATGCAGAAAGACTGCGGCATATCCCTCAGCATTCGGGATCGATGGAGTTCAATGTGGGTGCTGGATGGTTGGTCTCCCCAAATGCCATCAGAAACCCCCAGTAGAAAATTAAATATAGATTGGTCTGATTCCGTAACCCTTGGGATTCGGTTCTTATTTGCCACCTCTTTCAATTGGGAACACGTCTTCAAAAGTACTCTATCAGTGGATAATACTGTGACAAAAACGGAGGAAAGGTAAGTTAAAAGTGTTTTGTCGTGAGCCAGTGCACAAGACCTCCAGATGGACAAATACAGCACCATCAAACGCCTGACGTCAGCCGTTATGCAAACTGGCTACTGAAAAGCGCATAAAAAAAATGGTGCGTGAATCTGACAGCCTGGTTAATCTTCATAGATAGCGGGATGACAATCGGTGGCTGTGGATCCTAGAGGTTGATGGTGCATCCAAACTGCGGGCCAAGTTCACGAAATGGAGTGAAAGCCCAAGATACAGCCGAAAAACATATATCCATCTTTTCTGACGGCTTGGGCGAGAAGTAACAACAAAAAACACTTTTCAGTCCACTTTTAAAAAAGTTAAGAAAACGCCTTATCCTGATGGTGAGTATCAATGACGGTGGTATCGATCAGGTATCAGGTGAGTATCCTGACGGTGGGTATCGATGAAACTTGGCGCTAAAAACACATCGAAGTTTTTCCACCTATATCGAGAGATCACTAAGGAGCTTCAACTGGTCACACTGTTGTGACAATACGGACCTATCATTTAAAAAAAATGAGATTTCAGGTTTTTGGTTTGAATTCAGTCAGATCAACACCCCAGTGTTTTGCTGACAATCATTTGGGACTTTCGCAACTGACCATCGTTCAGTAATAATGTTCGGTAGATCAACTATCTCGACCAAGTCAGCCACTTGGATAAAAAAATAATGTGAAATGTGCACCTCAAAAACTTAATCAAAATGGATTGAAAATAAAAAAATAGAAGAAAATACAATTGTGATAGTTTTGAAACCAATCCTCCGTTTAACGAACGATGGTTTTGGTGTTCACATGGACGCCAAAAGAGCGTTTATTACTTTGTCTAACCTACCCATACTGTGCTAGTTTAATTTAGGATCGGCGAGTGGGGGTACAATTATTTCAAAAAGTGTGTTCACCAAGATAAGCGCAATGTGATGTGCGTCTCAGCAGCTTCGGCTTTCTCAGGAACGATCGATTAACCCGGTTTCCCATCGGGATCATCTAAGAGGAAACACCTTCGTTGATGCACAGAACTCTGTTATCCTCTGGGAAAACAATCCATTGGACCGACTAAGGGATGCCCCCTGGTTGCATTGATAGCACAGTTACTTCCCAAAAATGAGCGGTAAAATCGCGATGCTCCGTACCGCACATTTGATACACTATCCTGTCACATCAGTGAAAACCTCTTGACTTGACCTGACTCGATGAAACCAACTCGTCAGGTTTGGATAGACAGATAAGAGAAATACCGGTTGCTGGAGAAGTAGCTGTAAGAAAGCCAAACAAACAAAGAAACAGACACTAAATACTGTTTTTTTATGATATAGGTACACGTCGTTTTGATTAACTTTCTAATTTGATGGTTTTCTTTTGGTTTTAGGAAGATAAAAACACTTTCAGTGCTTAGATAACCAAGACTGACGACCATTATAGAGCTCTAAGCTGTCAGGGGGTAAGGAATATTTGAAGAACTTAGCTAACACTAAATATAAAATTACTTCGTACTGTTACAAAAGCTGTTTACCCTTACATGCGCCGGTTACGAGCGACATGGTTCTTATTGGTCAATCTTAAACGAGGGGATGCTTTCCGCTGGCGAGATTCAGTTGAAGGAAGGATTGCAATCCAAAGGGGCTTCTCGTGTTTGCATTGATGTGGTGACTTCCCGAAACCACACAAGAGTACTCAGAGAAAGCACACCCGAGCCTTGTCGATTTTCTGCTAGTCTAGGTTCAAGATGGTGTGGACATCACTGAGTATAGATGTTTGTGAACTATTGGAGGGGGTCTATAGTATGTGAAGTGAAATAACTCCAGGTTTACTCAGAAAAAAACAGAGGACTCGACATGATCTAAAATGTCAGTTTAGCATGTAAAAATTTTAAGGGTTTTGAAACATTGTATGTGAAGAACATAAGACATAATCTGAGATAGACAGGTGACCAAATTGTCTGATAAATAACTCCAGTTCCTTCCCTAAATCTACCTACATGTAATGGAGGCAACCTTTGTTAATGAGGAAAGTGGCCGATGACAAGAACACTGCAGGAATTTCGAAGACTGAAACTGAAATGAACGGTCTGTCCGTACATGCATATGCGCTAAATGATGGCACTGGTGATGACGACGTTGACAATGATGATGCACCTGTGCACCTGTTGTTAAAGTATTCACGACCGACAAATCATGGATTTTGCGCGTACGATGGTGGTACGCTTGAGTCGTCGTTGACGTTGAAACAGTCTGGGGGTGTCACCACAAGAGCTGGCGGTGGGGGACTGCACTGTCCTCCGCGTGCATCCACCTTGTCTGCCGACTTTTCGTCATCCATTGGGGCAGTTTTGTTCTAAAATTTACCGTAAAGATATTATCTGATAGAACTTCAGAATCCACAGTTTTCAGAAAGGCAAAATACAGGTGTTATGAAGAGGCCAGACCTTAAGTCACGAACTTTCAAGTCCGTTTTTTCTTGATAACAGCTTTTTCTCGAGATGATCTTGAACGTTTACGGATTAGTCACGGTAAAGAATCGGCGCGCTAATGTGCCCATAATCACTGAGTCACACCTAAACTCAAACAATGGTGCAAATAGGTAAAAGGTAGTTTCGAGGTGAAGTTCAAACAGCAAAATCATGGACCAAAGGATTCAAGAGGGAGCCACTGGAACACCAACATTACACTGACCACATACAACTCTCATGTTGCTCACTGTTGACTTATGACCAAATAAACGGCAGTTTTCACCAACGATTCGAACGTTTTAGCATCGAAGCACCGCTTGGGCTTCATTTATCAAAGGTACGTTCAGGCCTCAAATTTATCCACAATAAGCATCGTAAGATGTTCAGTCGGGACACTGAAGTGAAACACGGGGCATCTGAGAGGTCCGACCAGTGAGTCAGAAAAAATGGCGAAAACACGAAGGTAATTCTTTGTAAAAAGACATTTTGAGCAGAGTACTGACATGATTAGGATAATGCTTATTTGAAACTTAAGTGAACGTTGACGGGAGACTCAACCGACGTTCAGCTAACTCTCGTCCAAGATCTTTTTCAGCTAAATATCCCAACCAAACGCCGTTCGCTAGCTTTACCGAAAAATGTTCAAAGCATTTTTGTCGTTCTAAAAACTGCTCATAAATTCGATGAAAACGAGGTTTAAAAGTACCAGAGACAAGAGTTTCGGGTTGGCTTCAGCTGACCATCGACACCAGCTTGATTTGCGAATGAGCGTTTGGCAAAACAAATGCACGGATCGATATTTAATTATGAAGTAGGTTTGATGTGATTCAAGAGGGAGAGCGAAGATTTTTCATCGGCGGATTGATTATTTCGGGAGATACGGTAGTTTAGCTAGGAGTAAGCACAAACAGACTCAACTCAAATCACAACGAAGAAGGCACATGGCGACAATACATACAGACATACGCACACGTATCGTCGCGGTATCTTCGTCATGACTTCAACAATACCATAGACTTCGTCTTTTATTCACGATGTCGGTCTAGAATGACGGTTCATAAAATCCTTAAATACGTGTACAAATAAGGGTATTTGACTTTACCACAATGATTTAAGCACTGTGACTACTCTGGAATGTAAAAAATCCCCCCGTGACTTGGTAGCAATCTTCACGGAAAACCTGATGGTTACGAACTTATTTAGTCCATGTAACTTGCATACAAGTAAGACCGCTTTGAAATCTAGGCAGGAATCTTTCGAAAATATCCTCTCGGTTTTATCGCACCAGTTCTTAGTCCACTTTAATTTGATTACTTTATTTAATTTTTAATCTAATTTAACGTAATTTTGAATTGATTAAAATTAATAAAATTGAAGGTCTAACGATGTCATTGTTGCAGTAGTCCCCAGCACTTTTGCGAGTCTGCGAAATGAAACTCAAGTTCAGCAGTCATGTTTCACTAACGATGGGACCTTTTAAAGGTTGTCAACTGTCTATCTAGTGATGCAGTGGGTTTCGGTAATGAAGCACAAGTGTTTGTAAAAATCTGCTTGTGCATCACCAACAAGCATTCCAACTTACTCCCTTCCGCAGTCGCTTCATAATGACACGACAGAACAGTATTTCGATGCCCAGGATGAGTGCCGCCGAGAGGAATCCACAGGCCAAAATTATGAACATACCGCCCACTTGTTCCAACCCAAATCCGATGCTCGTGCTTGGTTCTGGGCAGCCTGTGATGTTCGTAGACCACCATTTATGTTCCAGATCATCCAGGATATTCTCCGCCTTCAAATGAAGTATCCTGCACAACAGTGGTCAAAGTATTGGATTAGTACTTGGGCGAACGTAAATTCATGCGGTAGAAGGTATTCACTGCCATGCTGTGCTTAACAGAGTGAAAATAAAGTTCTTCCAACTATTCCAGGGACCGAAAACACTCCATCTCCTGTCATCTGCTTTATGTGACTAAATATCATAATTGAGTACTGCTACAGTCATGCGTTTTATTCAGTCCACTGTCCAAAAGTCAATCCAAGCCCGTTCATTTTCGAAGATATCCACACACACACACACACATACAGTTCTGCTTGAACTATTCTATCCCACCAAAAATCTGCCGCAACTTGTGAGACCCGTAAAGTAAGTGCCCAATGATCCTGCCATTATCATGGGAATCCTGTGGTTTGACCACAGTAATTAGCGGCACTCAAGTCACAGAGGTTATGATACCAGACGACCATTTATCGCATTTATCGCAAAAGTGGATTAGCAGAAGGACGTTGGAATGCACGAGCACTGTGAAACAGCTATTGATTTTCCCTCCCACGTCGATTAACCTCCCTTGGACAAAAACGATTGGGCTTCGAACTGAACGGCTGGGACAATAATTCTGGAGTATCGTTTCGTATACTATCGTTTAACCAGTGGATGACAAAACAGTGCCCTATTCTTTCCTACCATTTAGGCCGCGAAATTGATGAGAATGCAACGTAACGGTTACAACACATCCATCATTTTAGATCCACTAAGCTTAACACCCAGTAGTCATTGTTACCTGCTTGTTTCGCTAAAATAAGACTAGGATTTCTTCAGCGGTGATTTGCACAACGTCGAAGCAACACTTGTGCTGCACATATGCGTGTAGCTTTGCTTTCCTCTGTTTTTTTCCAATGAAGTATCCCGAACTCGGACAGTGGAGCGCTAAAGCCGTAGTAGAGAGATCAGTCTCCTTTCTGAGAATACCAGAGCCATAAGTTCTGCCGCACTTTTAGTGTGCACAAATCGTAGGTCAGCGGGAATCAGCAGGCGACTGGCCAATCAACAACTTTTCCCCAAATTCTACTATTATTATGAGGCAGACAGAATAGTGTAGGTTTATCTGTCCTGGAAACATCACAAACGAGAGATTCAGCTGGGTTCCAGGTGAGTCTCTCGCAAAAACCAAATTGATTTGCAAATGAGTGTATTTCTTTATCTGTCCTAATTAGTATACTTGCTTCTGAATTTGTTGACCACATCCAAGGGTCAACGTCATGCTATGAGTCCATTACCCAACCACTTTCTAGTTCCTGTTTTGTAGGCGATTGTATCTTTCTAGCGCTCGATCGTCAGTGGCTTGTGCCACGGCTTAGTGCAAACCATCTGCAGGGGCGTCTAATCGTATCACTACAAGTGGCCGGCAAATCCGATTGGGATACTAGGCATTGGTTCACTTGAACTGTAGTTGAACATCTATTCCTGTTTTCACATTGACTTCTCTTCTTACAGTCCGAGGGGAAGGAATGGACTGAATATGTGCAGCGGCCATAGAATATTTCAGCCGCATGAAATATAGTTATATTTTAGGTGGGATGCAAATCTATGCTAATGTCCCATATCGTTAAACTTATGGTTCACAAGAATAGTTTCATTCTATTACCTCAGTAAAATGCCCGTAAAGTTTCTACTGGGCGATAACAATCATCTGAAAGCAAGATTTTACATTTAGGTGTTTGCGAAATTCCCAGTCAAGCATTATCCTCATCTAGAACCGCATGAATTGGTGTTATGCTTTTTTAGTTTCCAACTCACATGCTGTTTATATTGGGAGTTAGAAACGACTTTAATGGCAGCGCAATCCCGTAATCCCAGCTTCCAATCCGTTCACCAAGCTCTTTCAAGTCGCACGCAGAAGCAATGTGATAGGCGGCCAAAGATGATTCCATGAAAACAACCCAACCCTGCCGCACATGGGCAAGTGAGTCCACAGTGTCGTGGGTAAAGCCCCATTCCACCATTCGTTTGAAGATAGTGCCGTAACGTTCAGTGATAGGGTATTGCCACACCGAATAGTTGGAGCTGAATTCAGCTTGAAAAAGTGATAGAATAGCGTTGAGATAGAAGCGTAAATTCTGCGCTGGCAATTCTTTACGGAAGGATATTCACTGATTCGTTTAGGTTACTTACTCAAGTTTGAAGACAAATATCCCCAGATCCTGAATAGAGATTCCTCAACCTCATACATTTTGCGAAAAAAAGCGTATTCCGCTGAGTCACTTCGTAGAGTGTACTAAAAATGGGAAGAGGATTTCATTAATTTAAGTGACAGGGAAAGAGGGGGATGCCGCGATTGACGCAGAACAGATTCGCGACAAGTGTTCGAAACGAAGCATATTCATAAATTTTTGATGATAGCACAAAACTAATCCCTGTTTCAACCCTTGTATATTTCTGTCCAGATATCTTAAACAGCATCTTATTCTCAAGAACTGAAGTGAACTCTATTTTTCAAGGCAAACATCTTTTAAGCCAACGGAAAAACTCCTAACTGATACTCTCAGTTACTCTAGTTGCAAACGGACTCTATGTTTTAGGAGAACGAGACGGTAAGTGAGTACAAAGGCATAACAGATTCGACTTTTCGCGAGTTTTTTACTCTTACTTGTGGGTGAACGCCCAGCATCTAAAACGAAACAGTCATGTTCCACAACGGGTTACAGCAGTGCACCTGAAAGGCGGACCTTCAAGAGCTAACATCTCCTGGGAGCGATTTTTCAACTCCTCGGACCGCTCATTGTGGAAACTATATGGGGCCTCAAAAATAAACACCTTGGATAGAAAATCTTGGACTGCCAAAATCTTGCTACCAACATCAACCTTACTGACAAGACGGTCAACTGATAACATTTACTGATGTAGCTACGAGACCCATGACTGCTTAATCATGGCTCTGGGAATCCTTAGTCGTAGATCAGGCTTGCAAAACTGTGGGACTCAAGCCAACAGTTTGGAAATATTTGCAAATTGTCGGTTGATATGTTTCTGATAATTTGGAACTCGGTTCGAGAGTTGTTTCCGCTTTTGCGACTAATCAAAACCTAAGGCATGGATGTGTCTAATAAAATGATTCTAGTTACAGATTCGTCCCCTGAGCCACTCCGAAAAATTTGCAGTAGCAGGTTTGTCATTTTAAAAAAAACGATTGAAGGTGACTTTAACAGGGCAATGTCCGGAGGTTTTGGCAGAAAATCGGACAATTATATGTGTGCCATGTTTGACCGCTTCATGT
>SJOL01006154.1:212022-222671 GCA_004794785.1 Opisthorchis felineus
ATGAGGCGGCCTGGTGCAGCACATTCAGTTGCATGGAAACATCACAAACGAGAGATTCAGCTGGGTTCCAGGTGAGTCTATCGCAAAAACCAAATTGATTTGCAAATGAGTGTATTTCTTTATCTGTCCTAATTAGTATACTTGCTTCTGAATTTGTTGACCACATCCAAGGGTCAACGTCATGCTATGAGTCCATTACCCAACCACTTTCTAGTTCCTGTTTTGTAGGCCATTGTATCTTCCTAGCGCTCGATCGTCAGTGGCTTGTGCAACGGCTTAGTGCAAACCATCTGCAGGGGCGTCTAATGGTATCACTACTATTGGCCGGCAAATCCGATTGGGATACTAGGCATTGGTTCACTTGAACTGTAGTTGAACATCTATTCCTGTTTTCACATTGACTTCTCTTCTTACAGTCCGAGGGGAAGGAATGGACTGAATATGTGCAGCGGCCATAGAATATTTCAGCCGCATGAAATATAGTTATATTTTAGGTGGGATGCAAATCTATGCTAATGTCCCATATCGTTAAACTTATGGTTCACAAGAATAGTTTCATTCTATTACCTCAGTAAAATGCCCGTAAAGTTTCTACTGGGCGATAACAATCATCTGAAAGCAAGATTTTACATTTAGGTGTTTGCGAAATTCCCAGTCAAGCATTATCCTCATCTAGAACCGCATGAATTGGTGTTATGCTTTTTTAGTTTCCAACTCACATGCTGTTTATATTGGGAGTTAGAAACGACTTTAATGGCAGCGCAATCCCGTAATCCCAGCTTCCAATCCGTTCACCAAGCTCTTTCAAGTCGCACGCAGAAGCAATGTGATAGGCGGCCAAGGATGATTCCATGAAAACAACCCAACCCTGCCGCACATGGGCAAGTGAGTCCACAGTGTCGTGGGTAAAGCCCCATTCCTCCATTCGTTTGAAGATCGTGCCGTAACGTTCAGTGATAGGGTATTGCCACACCGAATAGTTGGAGCTGAATTCAGCTTGAAAAAGTGATAGAATAGCGTTGAGATAGAAGCGTAAATTCTGCGCTGGCAATTCTTTACGGAAGGATATTCACTGATTCGTTTAGGTTACTTACTCAAGTTTGAAGACAAATATCCCCAGATCCTGAATAGAGATTCCTCAACCTCATACATTTTGCGAAAAAAAGCGTATTCCGCTGAGTCACTTCGTAGAGTGTACTAAAAATGGGAAGAGGATTTCATTAATTTAAGTGACAGGGAAAGAGGGGGATGCCGCGATTGACGCAGAACAGATTCGCGACAAGTGTTCGAAACGAAGCATATTCATAAATTTTTGATGATAGCACAAAACTAATCCCTGTTTCAACCCTTGTATATTTCTGTCCAGATGTCTTAAACAGCATCTTATTCTCAAGAACTGAAGTGAACTCTATTTTTCAAGGCAAACATCTTTTAAGCCAACGGAAAAACTCCTAACTGATACTCTCAGTTACTCTAGTTGCAAACGGACTCTATGTTTTAGGAGAACGAGACGGTAAGTGAGTACAAAGGCATAACAGATTCGACTTTTCGCGAGTTTTTTACTCTTACTTGTGGGTGAACGCCCAGCATCTAAAACGAAACAGTCATGTTCCACAACGGGTTACAGCAGTGCACCTGAAAGGCGGACCTTCAAGAGCTAACATCTCCTGGGAGCGATTTTTCAACTCCTCGGACCGCTCATTGTGGAAACTCTATGGGGCCTCAAAAATAAACACCTTGGATAGAAAATCTTGGACTGCCAAAATCTTGCTACCAACATCAACCTTACTGACAAGACGGTCAACTGATAACATTTACTGATGTAGCTACGAGACCCATGACTGCTTAATCATGGCTCTGGGAATCCTTAGTCGTGGATCAGGCTTGCAAAACTGTGGGACTCAAGCCAACCGTTTGGAAATATTTGCAAATTGTCGGTTGATATGTTTCTGATAATTTGGAACTCGGTTCGAGAGTTGTTTCCGCTTTTGCGACTAATCAAAACCTATGGCATGGATGTGTCTAATAAAATGATTCTAGTTACAGATTCGTCCCCTGGGCCACTCCGAAAAATTTGCAGTAGCAGGTTTGTCATTTTAAAAAAAACGATTGAAGGTGACTTTAACAGGGCAATGTCCGGAGGTTTTGGCAGAAAATCGGACAATTATATGTGTGCCATGTTTGACCGCTTCATGTATAAGGTGAACATGCCTCGAAACGACTTGGTATGATGCACAGAACGAACAGTCAAAACAATAGGCACCGACATGCGTCACAGCAGGCTACTTACAACGCCCATTATTCGGCTATACTCTTTCACACATATCTCAGTCGCATACCTCACGCTGCCAAACAAGTTGTACACGACTGGGATTATTTAGCCTCGTTAAATCGAGTTCCGTTCCAAGACTCGCCATAGTTTCAGTTTCATAGCAGGCATAGAAGAATAACATTTTGGGATGAATCGTGAGTTTTTCATTTTTAGTATGCTAATGTAACGGCGGATACTACTGATGAGGCGTGCGAGTAGTATGTGGCTTTCTCGTAACTCCGCCTCGCGTCTAATAGAAGGTGCACCCTATGGGGTTTATTACGTAATCTGTGGAACTGCTTTGCAGCGTTCGTTTACAATTGCGTGATGGTCAAAGAATATCCATGAAAGTTCCAGAAGACGCGTGAGGATGTTCAGTTCTTAAAAATAAGGTGCATATGAGATATTTACTTTCCTGTCCAATAGTTCGTAGCCGTTTAATTGGTGTTTGTTAATAAACAACTCCGTGGCAAAAGAACCTTCCTCCTCACACTAGTAGCCTTATTCAGTCACAGTTCTCACTACAAGTAATCGATTATGAGATAAAACAGAAACATTAGGTTTTGCTCACTTTTCTTTGCTTTTTTTCACGTGTCCCGTTATTACTATTATCTTGTAAGAATATAAACACACTCAGATGTGCAAATAGGATGGCTTCAATTACCTTCACTTCTGTCTGCCCAGCGAGTTGTTCTAATGATTTGATTTCCTCTTTCAGACCCGAGACGGTGAGCCTCGCGGATAAATTGGCGGAGAACATAGATACCATAATCACAACGAAAATCCAGTGGCCGGTGATTAGGATTCTAGTCGAGGTGGAGCGTGGGTCAAGACTTTCTCCTGAAAGTAGAACACTTCATGGCTAGAATACACCAAAAAGCAGGCTTGGTAAAACTCCACTGTTTTAATATAAAACAGATGCAACTTACCACAGATAACATATGATTACTCAAAAATAAAACACCATAATGTATCATTCATTTCCAGAAAAACATTGAATTTGTTCAAGTGGTTGAACTGATGACTAGATGCGGTGGTGTTAAAAATGTTGAGGATAGATATTTAGATATTTCGTTTTCAAACTCTCACTTCTCCAATGAGATACTTACTGACCAGCATTACCAAAACAGAAAACGTAGTTGGAAATTAACATAGGACTGACAGGGATCTAGAAAGACTATGCATGCGATGGTGAACACAATAAAAGACAATACTGGTGGCAACATGAAAATGAAGGGTTGAAGGAGATGTGCAATAAAAAATAGAGTAAAATAGTTTTGAACTCTAATCTGAACTGAAGGCTGAGAAATATGAGGCTCATTTTTGAAGTGGAAGGCGGATGAGATCAATTGTATCTGAGCTATGTATGCGATATCGGTCACACCGCGCAGTTCAAGTTCTAAAATGACAGTACCCAGACTTTCCGTAATCTCCTTTATACCTTTCTGTCAGGTAAAAGGTTGGTCACCTCTATGCATACGCCACTCCGTACTGGATACAAAAATAGCACTTTTGTGGCAAATGACGATTCGGCGTGCGCAATACATGACAAAACTATAGCAGCTATTAATTATATATATATATACGTATATATGGAGGCAATTGTTACAAATTTCCAGGTGATGATAATAAGGTTTGTATCATTGATTCTACCTCCGATGAAGAAAACTTGCAGACACAAGTAATTCTAATGAACTGCTAATCTTGCTACGGAAAACTGAGCACGTAGTCCATCGCTAGTTTTGCTATCTAGCAGTCTAGATGACCGTTTCATTGCAAGATCCTCTGTGGGCCAGTTAAAGCGTTCACCATACTTTCTGTTGACTAATTCTGAACGTGTGATGTCACCCAGAATTCAAGGGGAAGCACTGGAGGTTCTAAAGCGATTTGCTTACCTTGGAAGTTGTTTAAGTTCCAAATCTAGTGTGACAGGTCAGATCAATGCACGAATATCTAGGGATCGGTTCGCGTGTACCTATTTGAGGCAGCTATGATGGCAAAGCGGTATTTTTCTGAATTTCAAGGGCAGCCGATGTCACAGAACCACAGCCCGTATAAGCTGGTTTCGGTGGATTCGCAATGGAACAATTAGGAAACGAGCATTCGGTTATGCAACAGGGTCTTCAATCAGAGAATGTTCTCAGCATTAATAACTGCTGTAGTTTTGTCATGTATTGTGCACGCCGAATCGTCATTTACCGCAAAAGTCCTATTTTTTGTGTCCAGTGTGGAGTGGCGTAAGTAGAGAGGTGACCAACTTTTGACCAGACAGAAAGGTATAAAGGAGATTACGGAAAGTATGGGTACTGTCAACATGGATCGCCATCCACTATGGTGTTCACTTGATCCCTCCTGTGCGTGGGTGGAGACACTGCAAAATATGGCTGCTATCCAGAGTGTCCGAATTAGTATATGGAGGTGCAAGCGCCTCGAATTTATCGTGGCAGGCTAGCTCTAAGTTCCTTCCCCACCAAATTTTATTCGTTTCTTCACAATGAAGCTTTCCAATGAATTATGGTTATACGGCAGTGAAACATCAGTGCTGAACACTGATGTGCTGTTGCTGTGCTATTGTTTCAAAGAAGGTGATCGTGTTACCAGTGAGTAATTGTGGAAAAGCGAACGTGACGAGCAGTTTCGGGTAGCTCCTTGCATGACCAATTGATATATGTCCGGTACTGAGACTTTAAACTCCGGACAGCTAACTAAAATCAGCCTGAATATCGTTTTCAACGGCACCGAGAGTATTCACGGTAAAATCAAAGCTGTCGCATGTACATCCGACGTAAGGTAAGCGAAGCAGATTATTACAGCTTAATTGCCCATGTGACTGATCATAGGCAGCTGCCAAAAATTACAAAGATATTTATTCTAGCTTTCAGAGTCGTTTGGATTTTGAAGAATAAATCCAGTGTGACTGGCAGGATATTTTTTACGGGAGACAGTATACCTTGTTGTGTGACATGAACGCAAAAGTTCCTTTTGCAATGGGCAACCGAGTTAAGAATCCGGGGAGTCCTGAGTTCAGACTGCCGTCTAGTTTAAACAAACTTTTCTGCAAGCATGAAAACACCTGGCTACAAACATAAACTATCCGAACTAACCTTGTTGAGTACACGCCCCCAACACATACCATAAGGACTCTTTGAGAGTGAACATGGTACCAGCTTCTGATGCACCATTGTCTTTCATAGCCTGGTTTTGAAAACTGTACGGTGAAAAGCGATCCAGTGCATAGACAAGAAGGCTGACGAACACAATTTCACTGATGCAGCAGATCCACACTGGTCTGATGAAATAAATGAGAACAGTTAAAGTTTGAATCATATACAATACGCATTGGTAAATTGCCCTTTTAGCAGGCCAAACCAAATCCTCAGAATAATGACTCGCTGATACACACCTGTGTACAAAGGTTGGCAGGTTTTCATCGGATTTTAATCTGCAGCTCCAAAATTACGAATGAACGAGTGTAGTAGATGAAGAATTCAGTATGAGAGAGATTCAGAGTACTCGTTTTGAAGGGCAGAAAAGAAACAAATGTGCCTAGGTGAAGTTTCTAGCAATGGAGCCATCTGAAGCTTAGCTAAGCACCAGGACTTTACAGTGTTTTGAGGTGCAAAAGTTGTTTCATGAAAGTAATTTAGTATAAACTTGATCTACAGGATGACGCTTATTTCACAGGTGGTTCCGGAGAGTTATTCTACCCACATGTTAGTCATGAAAAATGCTGTGGATTCATTTCACATCAATTTTGAAGAGGTGTAAGTGGAAGGAAAATCTATACCCGGTATCATACCCATTTTTGACTTTCTGAGAAAAACTGTTGCAGGTGTTATCTTTAACTACAAAACGACGCATAATCATCCGTATTCATTTTTGGCAAGTCTATTTTAGAGACATGTACAATGGACTGAAGAATGTTAACGAAAGTTAACGGCAAGAACCGCACTGTTTTACAGCTTTTTCACAAGTATGCAGAAACAGCTCTTGCAGCCTGTATACCGCTCGTTTGCAAAGCCGTGCGTCTTGGGCTGCTGACCTTTCAAATTACTGTTAGGCTGTCTTAGAGGATCTATGGCAGGTGGTCCGTGGTTCCACCAACCGTTCATTCAAGAGAACTTTGCTGTGAACTGCTTATCCTCTAAAATTTCTTTGTGTTAACCAGCACCGACAACAACACTGGTACTTTACAATCGAGTGACTTTCTAAGGAGAAGAAACTAACGCTGGATGAAGAAATAACGTGATTTGTTGTTAGTCCACGACGAGTATTCAAGGAATCTCAAACTACAGGTTCTGATAATCTGGACTTCAACTGGAAGCAGCCTTAAGATTTTCCCAACAATTTTTTCTGTATCGCCTGCAGTCGTGCAGCTGTCATCATGAAGGATGAGAGACAGCTACAGTAGGCGAGCTTTCAATGAGATCTTTCTCCATAGTATCTGCGCGGTGGTCTGCACCACCACGCATTTGGTATACAGAACAACACTTTTCGTCATGAAAACATCGAAAGACTGAACCAATACTGCTTGCAGTTCTAGATGCATTTTACGTGTGAAATGCGTCCTACCTCATCTGATCAGCTCGGCTTGAGTCTGTCGGAACCAGACTTCTCCATTTACAGTAATACAACAGCCCGTGACCTGATGTTGATGTTTCAGGCCCTCTAAACTGCGTCAACTAATGACAATACAGAAAAATACTCAAAACCACGGGATCAGGTCAAATTATCGAACCGAATGCGTTTTAATAAAAGATATATTTGTGTTGTCTTACCCCGTGAAGACTTCCAAGAAAAAGAAGGGTCCCAATTCCTGATCTGTCTTCGTACTGACCACCATAGCCAGGCCAGCTGATACGTAATACGGTATTGTAAAGTCTACGACAAGTTTTCGTTCACCATTCTGAACGATCGGACCCAAACCGACGTCTGCATGCTGTGACAGGCACAGAAGATCACGGTGACTTCAGTGAGAAGTGAGATATAATCTTGTGACCAACCAGGTTACCCAAACATACGAACAAACTAGGTGACGGTAAATTTGATTTTAACAATTGGTTATGTATTGAAATCTAGTGTGTTTACCGGTCAGTATAAAACAGAACCAGATGTAGTATAGAACGCGACATGGTAGCAGAGTTTAGACGAATCTATAACTACACAGTACTTTATTCAAGGTAGGTCACAACCCTGCACGAAGAAGGGCGATAAACTCATAAGTGACTTCTCATCAGGGTGTCCCTCTTGATGTGAAAACCTATTACACCTGCTGAGATGTTATCTGATAGTAGAATTGTTGCTAAAAACTAGCCAAGCATACCGCTACTGTTCACGCTGGTCCATTTTAGCTGAACGGTCTGCATTTTTCGGTCGACCCCCCAAGGCGGGGTAGTAACCACATCACTGATGTAATGAGTGATTAAGGCAAAACCGTTCTGCATTAAGTAAAAATACTGCGTTTAAGTCGCTGCAAAGCTGCGGAGCATTCCACTTTCGAGTAAAGTCACTGTGTATGTACATCTTATCTTTGCCCACGGTCGACGCAGTAATTGGGCTAATTTGCACAGTGCATTCGAATTACGAAAACTACCATTGAAATGGGTTGATGCTTGAAACAAGCCGCATTATCTGAATATTACAAACATACTTTGCGGTTGAGTTGTTTGAACACATTAGTGTTTTTATTTTAAAATTGGTCTAGGTTGATTTAAAACTTGCGCTGCACTGCACTTGCTGATAGTATCTTACAAGTAATCCCGGAGTGGAACCAACGACAACTTTCCGATGGTTATTTCGTGACCCGTATCAGTTCTGTAAGCTCTCAAAGCACAGCTGAACACGTGAATAAAATAGTGTATCTCTCCTGAAATACCGTAACAAATCAGTCACTTTCATTAAGCTTCTGCCACCACAATGTGTGTTACTTTTCAAGAGACCCTGTGCCCAACTGAGAGACTCTCTATATCGTTGTGTGTTTGGTCCGCAAAAAGCACATGTATGCTGTGACAGTTTTGACGTAACCTGACTCGAAACTTCCATAATATGTCAGTTCAGTGAAAACCTATCCTTCGACCTTTCTCCTCCTAAATGAACTCAGCGAACTTTGTTTCGGTAAGTGCCGAGGAAGGAAAAGATGTTCAGGCCAGCAATAAACTGCAAAACCCTAACATAACGTAAAATGGAGCTCTCCGGAGGTACTAAAAATAGCATTAAGTATACAGGAAAGAGTTGAAAGTCCAAGTTACCAAAAAAAAAATATAGCATTCACTGAAACAATTCTTCCTCTTACCTTGGAAGCTATCTCTCCGATCACGCCATTCCAGTGTCCATTTGTTAGCTTGACACCATAAATATGATCCAACTGTTCAATGTATACGTAGTCCAAGCCAAGAGCATCCGCTATCTTCTCAAACACTTCCACACTATATCCGGTCCAACCGTATTCCGTCTTGATCACGAAAGGCGGATCCTTTCAAATGGCGAGAATTACGTAAGGTGAAATATCTGGGTGGAATAGAAAGCTTGACCAACCAATAAGCATCTTCACACAAAACTTAACTGATTACCCAAGATATGGCAGACAAATAGGGGTTGGATTTTGGAATGAAACGTTCACGCCTTAATTGTGCGGGTTACCCCATTTACCGCAGTCAGCATATCGTTTCGATATTTCAGCAATGACCGGCTGCAAAATATGTTGGATTCGTTGGTGCTCACACGACTCCGCACTGTTGACGATCTGTAACAAGAGCGAAACTCACGTCCGATTGCCCTTTTGAGTGGAATACTTTCATAAGAATAGGGGAAGGGATGAAAGTGATAAGAATAACAACCTTACCATCAGTAATGGCTTAGCAATGGTGACGTCTAGGCTTGTGGTCAATTTATAGGCTTGTAGAAACGACAACTGATTAAACGTACCCAGTAACCGATGCATCGACCAGAACAACTGAGATGTCAAGCACACACGTGAGCTGTAAGGATTAATTCTCAAAGGCTGCTTTAATTCAACCTCAGATTACAGACCGGATTATCATAGGCGTGGCATTTTGTAAGCTATCAAAAAAGTTTTGCTTCAATTTTTGATTTTGCTTTGTA
The DNA here is from genome assembly GCA_004794785.1 of Opisthorchis felineus. Classification (NCBI taxonomy): domain Eukaryota; kingdom Metazoa; phylum Platyhelminthes; class Trematoda; order Opisthorchiida; family Opisthorchiidae; genus Opisthorchis; species Opisthorchis felineus. The sequence continues at coordinate 221,435 of SJOL01006154.1, forward strand.
GCCGGTGACAGATAGCAGAGTCTCATTCGTACTGAGAGTTGTCATGAGACACCCAATCAATATCAAATCAAGTAAACTGATTTCCTACAGTTGTTGGACAAGTTTCTTTTATTTCTGTTTAAGTAAAATTTAACCGTACTGCTGATATTCAGCTCGTACAAGGTCCAGAAGGATGTTGGCTGGAACAACTCTCGATAATTGTGAGATAAGCGCAGCAGATAATTCCAGACAAGGGCCAGTCGCCCTGCAGCATTCCAAAGCAAGTTAACTTTACTCAGCAGGAGAAAATCTGCGGTTTGTAGTGAATCTTATTGGAATACTTGATGAAAAAAGGCTGGAGCGCAATTCGGGTACTAAGCTGAGTGCCATGAGACATATACAAAGGAAATTCTCTCAATAGATTCGTACAGCAAGCACCGTACAGTTGGGTTTAGGACCTAAAATGCATCAGTTAACGAACTGTTGGCCATTTTATAACCTGCCCTCACTATAGATATTGGGCGCCTGTTTACTTTCTACAGCTGTTTTAGGTTAGGAGAGAATGGACTCAAATAAACTCAAAATGTTGTCTCCTGCGAGGTTATTTTTTAGCCGGCAGGCTTTCAGTATATTTATAATCATTTCAGCACCCTCAAAGGTCTCTACTGAGGAGCCTTTCCTTGTACAAAAACAGCTGCTATGAGAAGGCCTTAAACGTTAATGAGCACTGAGATACTATGTGTTGCTCTACATAGTTCTTGTTTCGTTAGCTTTGGCATATCTAGTAAACACCATTTGGCTGCTACAGGATTAACCAGGTCCGTGAGACGCTCTATTGAATGGTTGATGGCGAGAGATAAACTCTGCAGATAGAACAGATACGTACTGGAATCACGAGCACGCGAAGTGGATGCCCTCGACCAAGGGATGGTAGGGTCTCGTTCTCAAGAATGATCTCATTCGTTCCATAGGAATAAACGGCTTTCTATGAGAGAAATACAAACACAAAAGCTTTGTTAAGTAAGAGTGAGTTCATTAAACATGACGTCGAGAGCAAGGAAAAGTTCTTTTGGTAGATTTTTTGATTTGTTTGTTCAAATGTGTATGGTATCACCCAAGACCTTATTGGGTAGCATAAAATACCCCAAGATATTGCAGTTAAATTGGCTGTACACCTCTGAAAAAGACTGATTAAAATGATCGATTGAAACTGACCCATTTTAGGAGCTGGTTTTTCTAGTGTTGGACTTCAGTAAAA
>SJOL01006154.1:227149-257870 GCA_004794785.1 Opisthorchis felineus
TACAGTTGTTGGACAAGTTTCTTTTATTTCTGTTTAAGTAAAATTTAACCGTACTGCTGATATTCAGCTCGTACAAGGTCCAGAAGGATGTTGGCTGGAACAACTCTCGATAATTGTGAGATAAGCGCAGCAGATAATTCCAGACAAGGGCCAGTCGCCCTGCAGCATTCCAAAGCAAGTTAACTTTACTCAGCAGGAGAAAATCTGCGGTTTGTAACAAATCTTATTGGAATACTTGATGAAAAAAGGCTGGAGCGCAATTCGGGTACTAAGCTGAGTGTCATGAGACATATACAAAGGAAATTCTCTCAATAGATTCTTACAGCAAGCACCGTACAGTTGGGTTTAGGACCTAAAATGCATTAGTTAATGAACTGTTGGCCACTTTATAACCTGCCCTCACTATAGATATTGGGCGCCTGTTTACTTTCCACAGCTGTTTTAGGTTAGGAGAGAATGAACCCAAATGAACCCAAATGAACCCAAAATGTTGTCTTCTGAGAGGTTATTTTTTGGCCGGCAGTCTTTCAGTATATTTATAATCCTTTCAGCACCCTCAAAGGTCTCTTCTGAGGAGCCTTTCTTTGTACAAAAACAGCTGCTATGACAAGGCCTTAAACGTTAATGAGCATTGAGATACTATGTGTTGTTCTACATAGTTCTTGTTTCGTTAGCTTTGGCATATCTAGTAAACACCATTTGGCTGCTACAGGATTAACCAGGTCCGTGAGACGCTCTATTGAATGGTTGATGGCGAGAGATAAACTCTGCAGATAGAACAGATACGTACTGGAATCACGAGCACGCGAAGTGGATGCCCTCGACCAAGGGATGGTAGGGTCTCGTTCTCAAGAATGATCTCATTCGTTCCATAGGAATAAACGGCTTTCTATGAGAGAAATACAAACACAAAAGCTTTGTTAAGTAAGAGTGAGTTCATTAAACATGACGTCGAGAGCAAGAAAAAGTTCTTTTGGTAGATTTTTTGATTTGTTTGTTCAAATGTGTATGGTATCACCCAAGACCTTATTGGGTAGCATAAAATACCCCAAGATATTGCAGTTAAATTGGCTGTACACCTCTGAAAAAGACTGATTAAAATGATCGATTGAAACTGACCCATTTTAGGAGCTGGTTTTTCTAGTGTTGGACTTCAGTAAAATCTACTCTAAGGGAGTGGCTTCTGAAGAACTGCTTCCTCTCAATGCAATCTTTCCAAAAGGTGACACCATCAGACTTTGAGCAATAGTAGCACACTGCTTAAATAAAAGAAAACCGTACTTTACACTCTCACGACATCAAAATCTGTTGGATTAATTTAATGTAGGTCTCAGGGGAGGACATTCTCATACAGAGTCGTGCAAAAGCAAAATCCATATTTCAAAAGCGCGCATGGTTCGTTCGCTCGATTAAGTGCAAACCACCAAAAAACCCACTTTGTCTTGGCCCAGTGGGCTTCATCGTTGGATGTGTGGGAAATCTACCAGACTCCCAGAGATGAAGCTTAAAAAAGGTAGCAGTTGTGTCCCTCCTGTCCTCTGGCTATTCTCAGAAATCAGTGCACGACATAGAAATTTAGTTTTGTCTACCTATGGTAAGTCGGACTGCACAAAAACCAAGTTTCGTCCCACTGGTTGGCTGAGGTGCTTAATTTAACTTTATGTTTTGAGGTCGACAACCAGTTCTGCACAAATCAGTTGTTCCCTGACTCTCGAGTTCAACAGTGGTTTATCAGGTTTTCCTGGTCAATAACAAATAAATATTGTGGACCAGATCAGTTGAGAAAAGCCCACTTGTGTGGCCGTTAATCTACCCGAATGTGTTAGGTTCCCAGGCCATCGCGCCTTGAGGACTATGGTGTTTCTCGCCCTCAGATGTGGTAAAAAGATAGTATGCCTTATAAAATATACTCATTTGCAAATCAATTTGGTTTTGCGAGAGACTCACCTGGAACCCAGCTGAATCTCTCGTTTGTGATGTTTCCATGCAACTGAATGTGCTGCACCAGGCCGCCTCATGTTCCAGTTGCTACGATATTCGAGATATCGCGATGCATGTAATTTTGCGCAATGTACTACTCATAAGGTTGCTGAAAATTCTTCGACAGCCCACGACCGGTTTCGCCCTTCTTGGGGCTCATCAGGTAGGCTCAATCCCCGAGTTTCCGTCAACCCTATGTTCTACTTGAAACCAAATTGCACGAATTTAGCGAAATACACTCATTTGCAAACAAATTTGGTTTTGCGAGAGACTCACCTGGAACCCAGCTGAATGTCTCGTTTGTGATGTTTCCAGGCAGCTGAATGTGCTGCACCAGGCCGCCTCATGTTTCAGTTGCTACGATATTCGAGATATCGCGATGCATGTATATTCGTAATGCACTACTCATAAGGTTGCTGAAAATTCTTCGACAGCCCACGACCGGTTTCGCCCTTTTTGGAACTCATCAGGTAGGCTCAATCCCCAAAATTCCGTCAACCTTATGTTATACTTGAACCCAAATTGGAGTGATTGTGACAAATACACTCGGAGATTGCGCCTACCTGATGAGCCCCAAGAAGGGTGAAACCGGCTGTGGGCTGTCGAAGAGTTTTCAGCAACCTTGTGAGTAGTTTCCTTTATGGAAATATACTGCGATATCTCGAATATCGTACCATTTGAAACATGAGGCGGCCTTTGTGCAGCACATTTAGTTGGAGAGCATCATAAACGAGAGATTCACTTGTGTCTCCCGTGAAAACCAAATTAACTTAACTATCTTATTTGATAATAAATCTGGGGACAACCACTCAGCCAGTCAAATTTTGGACTGAAACAGTGGACATCGTGTATCAGCAGCGTATATCCACAGGCTAACGGGGAGTGTTCTGGCTTCACAAGACAAAAACCAGTATGTACACTGTTGGTAGTGTGAGCGGAGATGGGAATTTTTAATAAAAATCTCGTCATTTAAATAAAATCGATCTACAGCTAAAAGCCGAGAACTCTACAGCTGTCTTAGTCTTATTGGGACTTAGCAGAAGTTTGCATCTCACGGGGATTCTAGAACACACTACCTCCCGGCTAATAGTCTGAACACTTAACCGTTCGGCCACGAGCGACTGATCAGCTGTGTAATTAGCCTGCACTTAGACAGGGTGGAGCGCTGTACATTGTTGCACAACGTTGTGCACCTGTACAGTGTTTCTAGGCTTTCAGCATGGATTGACCTCACTTAGAGGACGAAATCTTCACCAGTTTGTACACTTCAGCAATGCTGAAAGTGGCAGTAGTTCAGTATACCTACCAAAGATTCAACCAAGGTGGTGTAACTTGGCCCCGTTTAACTGCCTATTACGACTCTTGCAATTGACTTGAATTCTGTGGGCCCCATCTTACCTAGTAGTATACCAATGTAAATTTGCACTCCTACACGAGTGGTGCTCTTTGATAGAAATTACCGTCGCAAATACGTGACTGCGCCTAGTGAGCATAAGAAATTGATGTGAGTCAACACCATTAGCTGTTCGCAAGAATTTTTCAAGGATGCACGACTAAGTAAACCCTATTTTGACCTGCCAACTTGAATAGCCACACCCTTGGTTTCTGGTCTGCAAAACATGGATTTTGAATAGTAACCCTATTTGGTGATCCAAAAACATTTTTCGTAACCTACTAAATGCCAGAAATGCCAAGCCGAGTGGGCTTCATTGAAATTCTCCTGGCTGAAATCCATCATAAATAGACAGTGTCATAGAACTAAATGTTCTCACGTAATAAATAAATTTTTCCATGTCTCAAAAATGTAGTATATATAGTGGGTCTAGAGTAGGTCTTACAAGCCTACTCAAATCCTCTTTTATTCTAAGCTCTTACGGCAAGCAGCGCGATAAAAAGTACATATTTACCCAGAAATATTTGCATTTATCAGTCAAATCCATTAAGATAAAGCGTAGTATGCTTATCTCCTCATACAATCGCATTAGGTTTGTGCAGGTTTCTTACAGTGAGACAAGATAATGCAATGTCATAGCAACAGTTAATCCATCAGCCCCATCATCTTTTCTAGAGTACATGTGCTTCAGGAGACAAGTTAGATGAGTGAAAGTCAGCGGCAGTATAAGTGTGCATAATCATCGCATTTCGACGAGGCTTTTGTGACAAATCATCCATAGTCAGATTAAACTATACTGAGTTTTAGGACGACTACTGTTCCTCAATAATTAGAGCGATACAGTTAGAAAAAGGAGACTGGTGGATACAGGGGTTTCATTTGGCTCGTCACTGTCGAATTATCAGCAATAAGAAAACAACATATTCAGCTAGTGGAGGGAAACGACGCATTTCCGGTGTTCTTTGTAACCTGATTGTAGGATATTTTATCTTGTAGACATATTAGAGCCCCCCAGTCTCCAGCAGCGTCATCGAATTCGGATGACAAAGAAAAACAGTGAATGTTTGGGTCAAATCAGCATGGTGACCCATGGTCAAAACATGTTTGCCAACTATTGATGTTTCCTGGTATGGTTCTTTTATTACGTTCCGCATCCATGAGACAAAGTGCTTCTTCGTTGGGACAGTGAAGCACCTCTCGGTCCTGTCTACATAACTTACGCCATAGTTACACGTGAGATGGCAGTGGTATCTGGCCCTAACTGTTTTATCTCCTTAACTAAAGGCAGCGGTATCCATGGATCGCGGCGACAATACGGCACTCATCTTAACGTTAGGTTTCCGAAGCAGTAAACCTAGCACATCTGAAATCAAGTTCTGTGAGTATGACCTTTTTTGATACAGTATTGTAGTTAGTATGCTTGATATCCTACCCCAGCGTCTCGCTAACTGAACCGTTTAGGAAACCCATTTCGTCCAGGCTATTCTAAAAGAGTTCCAACTGATTAGTGGTAAAATCTAGTGTGCTGAACCGGCTTGCTCGTAACAACACGGTCATGGCAAAGTCGAACTTCTGCTCCAGCTGTTTAAAGTTCGAAGAATTTTTACATTGCTTGGACAATGAAAATTTTCCAAACTGCAAATCTGAAGAAATACTTCGAACCTGCTTTTGACGAGCATGTCTGAATAGGGGAGATAATCACCGGTTTCTTCACTTTGGGTCTTTATGACTAGTGCTCCATCCTTAGAGACGACAAGTGTTTGACTGGCGTGTGCCTGTAAGCTACTAGTCCTGATATAAGATAAAAATCGTTCAGCTGTAACACCCTTTTGCTGCCTAGCTACCATGCCACCCGAAGGAAACACAAGGGCTGGGATACTACCAGGTTGCCCAAGCTTATACAGGGGAAGTCCAGAGGCAGAGGTCGGGTTCTAATCACGGACCTTCCGGTTGGTAAATTCGCGCTCTAACCACTGAACCATCTCACCTCCAGTCCTGATATGAAATCAATCAACCGTCTGTTCGACCGGAACGCACAACCTTGGGATAGAGATGCTTCCAAAGGACTATTAGTTTGTTCGCAACTCTATTTATCGAACAAGAAACTTTGTGTTTGGTATTTGAGAATTGGCATGGACGAGCCAATATGAAAAGTCCGCATCAACCGGATTCCGTCTTCTGACTGTACACCGACTTTTCTGGGAGCATAGATGATGAAGTAGTTACGGAGAGTTCAGTAATGCTGGTTCCGGGCTTGTTCGGACAAAGGTCATCTGTTGAAGGGCATATTCATTCTTGCGTATTGCGTGGAACAGCGAAACAACAAGGCTGCATATCTCATAAGTTAAATGGCCATGACTGTTTCGGTCAGTCTATCAGACGACTTACATGGACACGCATGCAATAAACAGAGTCTATTGAGAATGATGAATGTGACCCTTACACTCACCATATCTTCACAACGGGTACTTGACTCAGAACCGTCCGTATCGCACCGCATCAGTCGAACTCTGGCGTTATGGTTGAAGACAGAGCCGTTGAATACTATCTCTCCAGCGGCTCCAATCCGTGAGGGTAGCTATAAGATTTCAGAAGTGAAGAACAAAATTTTTCCACCGGCACATGGGATCGGTGTAAAGCTATCCTTCAAGGAAGAGAACACTTCTGTCATGGCGCTCAGAATTCGTTTGCCACCAAAAAATGACAGCATTTTGCTAACAGATTCTACGATTGAACCTTCAAGAAGTTGTATCGTTCTAACATCAGCTCGTCGGTGCACATAGCCCAATTGCTATTGAAATTTCTAGACAAACAAAAACACCACTTTTGATTTGCTGTGCAGTGACATGAAGTATGGCGTGGCTTTGAAGTTCATTGTTGACATCCGCTATTGAAGCCCGCGCCACCCCAGATGTCCCATCCTTCTAAACGTAAGGTTCATTCAAAAGCCCATCTAGGAGCGAATTCTGATATCATAAGGACTAACCACTTTTGTTTGCATAGAGATCTGAGGCTCTGCAGAACTCCCTACCCAAAATCGGTGAATTGCGCACTTGAACTTTATTACCAGCTGCATGGCTTCAAGGAATCGCTGTCGGTCTCCTTGATTACAGTGTAGTTAATGAGCCAGTGAGGTTCAGCAGCCAACGTGTAGGATAAAGCTGGAAGTACTGTGTAGTTTCATGAAAGATACGCCACTTTTTCGACTATTCCTGTAAACTTTGAGAATATTTCATTTGAGAACTGTAATCCTGTTGGATTCATTGTTTACACTGTTTTTTTTCGGACCTTCTTGGTCATCGCCGGCGTTGGCGGTAATATTTTCAGTCAAACTATCTTGTTCTGTTTTAGCTGTCCTGTTAACGGTAAAGTACTGGTTCTGTACCTTCTTTGAGCATTCTGTTTGGACATTGATGAAAGCCGTTTTGGCCGTTGTAGTTCAGCATCCTCAGCAGCTTTGAACGAACAATTGGTTTCGGGTCGGGAACTGGATGAAACCCTGAAAGCGTATTTCTACAAGTTTCTTCAATTAGTTAAAGTAGCTTTTTGGAGATCTGTTATCTGTGTTTGTTTGAACAGTTCTCAATCTGTCTCAGCACAATTATTCTGACTGGTCACCAAATGAAGAGGGGAGCACTGGATTTAATTCCCAGAGAACATAATCGATCCACCAAAAATGTTTCACTATTCACTGGAAGGAAAGTCTTTACGCATTGGCACATATTTAAAAGCCAACTGCCACTTCGATCGCGTGATGTCAGAGGAATGGACAGCATTACATTACATGCATAGACTATTTGTTTGGTTTGAATTAGCTTGGTTTTCATTGCACGGTATACATCTAGCCTTATTCTTCGGAATATATCACAACCCCAATAAGCACTGGAGATGATGAAGCGCATCATGGCCGGAAGTTTTCGAATCGCCTCATTCCTGTGGGTATTTATTTCGTTATAACAGAATACGGCTGTGTGGTGAATCATTCGCTTATGCATATTATGTTGCCTGTTACCAAGATACAAAGTATACTGACCACGAGGGCAAATGCTTAGCCGAGTGCATCATCCTACATGGTCAAATAACAAACTTACCAGATCTACAAACAGTGCCGTGGTGGCACATCTCGTCGAATCAAACCGAGTCCTTCACAACTTTCGCAGCATCTTTACCGACTTTTCATGAGAGACAAGCAGCCAGTAGTCACACTTTAAGCATAGCTGATACAATAGTATGTTTTTTTGGGTTGTTCAACCCGCATGCCTTTGCTCAAAGGCACCACATACAGACACTGCAGTTAGCTTGACTTACTCTCTCATTTTGCAGTTGCCCCTGGACCCATGCCTCAGTAAAATATATCAATTCCCCACATCTGTTGAATGATCCAGATCTCAACTACTGTTTGTCAGCTGCTTGAATGGCAATTTCCATGTTCCAGCAACGGACTTATTATCCGCGTATGAATGTTTTGCTCACATAATCTGACCATGAAAACTAGTATGATACAGGAGCGACTGTATTCATCCTGAACAGTGTCTCCAAAATCAAATTGGCCAGCTACATCACATACGAGAGATTCAGCCGGGTTCCAGGTGAGTCTCTCGCAAAACCGAATTTGTTTGCAAATGAGTGTATTTCGCTACTATTTCTTTTGTTCTCGCTGCTTCCAGGTTGCCCAAACAACCAACTCTTCGTAATGATGGGATTGGCAAGACCATAATTAAGCCGGTTCGTCATATTGATTTACCGTGGATTTAGTGGGTTTACTCGAGGGGTGGTAGATTATCTTTTAGTGGAACGGAGGAACAGATTGATGAAGAAGACTTCTATTGCACATACATGGATGGCCTGAAAACTATTTTTATTGGTCATTTGCATCCTGCGCTATAATGCCCTGGTCCAGGACACATTCTGGTATCCTTCCACTTGTGTTAACTCAGGAGGATGAAAGTCGTAGAAAGTCGTAAAAGTCGTAGAATATGATGGGTTTTTTGAGAAACTTTGGCTCAGTGCGATCCAACAACGTCCCTGTATGGACTTCGCGTCTGTCCATCAGACTATAAAAGTACAGAAAAATAGTACGATGAGTCAAATCATCGTGTGGTTGTGATGCATCACTTCGGTTACTTTGTCAGTTGGCGTTCTAAATATAGCAATTTATCAGCTGTGGGACTATGTACTAAGGCGGATGACGTCACAATAGGCTTATGCATCCACGTCTTCAGCCAGCCTACTCAGAATCCTGATCGACATTCAGGCTTGTTCATTAATCAAGCAACAGATAAACCATTCTGTGGGGTTAAAATCAGAAAATACTGGATTCCAGGACACAATTAACAAGGTATAAATTTCTGTCGGACTGCGATCTTGACAAGCACAGCTATATGTGGAAATGATAATTACCACAACAAAAATAAGGTAGAAATTAAATTTTTCTGTGTACTTTACGGATGACCTGTGATCTATCGCGGTTTATATTGTACTTTTAGCATACTACGGTTGTTCTTCCACAGATTCAGTGCCATTTCAAGTTCCAGCGCTGTCTTCTTACTGTGTACTTTGGTTAAATGCGTCTGTTAATTTTACTGCCGGTATTCCGTAATTCAATAGTTTCAGATTTTTTCGATATTTTTCTACTAAAATTCAGCTTGCTAAATGGTGCCCAGAAACTGGTCAGTAACTTACCAACCAATGCTACTTTCCTAGCTAACAATGAGGATTATATTGGCGGTCATTTTCTGAACTCAAGTGCTCAACCATCAGTTGGGTTTTACGAGCAACGTCATGATAACCGAAAAAGCCTCTTGTGAGTAACAGCCTGGAAGTCGATACTGTAAAAATTAGATCAGAATTATGGTTATCTTACCTTTTTGATTGCTTCAGCGAACCTATAGTACCGGGTGCCAACATGCAACTTTGGTGGACTGACGTTACACAGGTTCATTTCGCTGCCGTTAATTGATTCCGGCCACTGATCAGTCACTATAAGCTGTCCAAGTGCCAATACCGTTGATTTGACAGCTTCATATGCAAAAGCAATCCCAAGCTGAACAAAGAAGCGACAACGGCGCATGATTTTAAAATGGCCTATCAAAACATCTGAACTGTAGTCAAATAGATAAGTTCTGAGACTTTCGTCTGGAAGAATCTCAGTGGTTAAAAATCGATCAATAGAGTCCAGCTGATGAATTATTACAAAAAAGCTTTAAAAAGGTCATTCATCGGATGCCTGCTTAATTTCCGTACGCCAGGTATGGATGGACCGCATGGAGGTTGGATAACAAGTAAGACTTCAATGAATTCTCAAAGCAGACTGGCTAATTATTCAGTTTTTAGGTTTGAACAAGGACCGGTTTTGTCAATTTGTCGAAATATTGATAGCTCGGCTGCGTTTACTGTTTGCTGATCAGATAACTGTTGATTTGTTCACCGAACGTGACAGTTAACTTGCAAGGGTTTCATCACCACACGAGGAGACATTTTCAGTGTGCGGTTGGGTGGACACCTCCCCTGATACACAGATAAGAAGGAAGAACCAACCCAACCCTCGCTTCAAGTGGGTTGCTGAGCTTTGTGAGAAGATTACCAGCTGCGTGAGCAGCAGCTAAGGATAGGCCATTTATCTGAGGAGTGCTACAGAGCATTGATGTAATTACTTGGTAGTGTTTTTACAGCTCTGATAGAAGTTTAACGCCTGGACGACAGTGATTTATTCGGAGGCTACCTCGAGACCTCTCTAAAACTTTCCGTCAGCAATTGGAACCTGAGGTATGTGTAGCCATAAAGCTCAGTAAGACAGTAGTGATTAGAGGTTTCTATTGTTAACCGCTGTCCATGTAACGACAAAAGCATTACAGGCACGCAGTTGAAATGGGAAAACGGAGAGAATTTCAACCACACCGGTTTCGAGAAGCTGGTTTCACATCTCCTGTTTCAAGATGGGTTCAAACAAGCGCGCTCACAGCTCTTTGAAAATCTGTCTACCTATATGAAAGAAACAGACAGTTAAGTGGATTAAGGTGAATAACGTAGCCACACTTCTTGTGAAATTAGCAGTCATCATGAGAAACAGCAACACCCGTACATCATAAGAGAACATCGTCAGTGAAAACTTCTTTACAACTGGTCATTACTGACCAAAGTTCAGCTTTTTAAATGGCGACTCATGGTCAAAATAGAATTCTTCCATCAAGGTTCTTGAGATGTGGAAAGAGTTAGCAGCCGTGGAACTTTCAAAACTTATCGAGCCCAAATGTTGTCCAAATGTAAGGCGGAGAGCCCTTCACCGCAAAATCGTTTATTAGAAAACACCAACTAAGCAGGTACAAACTATTGGACAGGAAAGTAAACGTCTAATATGCACATAGCTTTTAAACACCGAACATTCTCACGCGTCTTCTTGAACTTTCATGGATATTCACTGACTGTCACACAATCGTTAACCAACACTGTGAAGCATTTCCACAAGTTCCGTAATAAACTTCACCTTCCGTTAGACGCGGGGCGGAGCTTCGTGAACACCACAGACTACTCGCATGCCTCATCAGTAATGTCCGCCGTTACACACCTCTCCCCTTCAAAGGTTGCGTGTGTGACACGAATTTCCATTTACCTCCGTTAGGTTGGCCCCAGAAGCCGGTCTATCCGGCAGCTCCCCGGGTGTATCATGCCACTTCCGAAGCTGAGCACCGTTTACTCTTTTCAATCCTCTACCGTCCCTAATTGTATAGAAGTTCCTCCGACGGTCGGTAATGACAAACGGGCCCTGCCACCGACTGCCCAGCTTCCGCGACCCCAGTCAACTCCTTCCAGGATTCTGATGATTCTTCCATTTGACCTTCGCGCCTATGGGGAATGGTCGTGTCTTTCTACTTGCCGTTTTCTGTCTATCTAATGTTAAAATGCTTGCATCCAATCCAAGGGTGTAATTAGTTATTGGGTTTTTCTTGTAGTTTGAATCCTGTTATCAGATACCGAAGCGCTGCATTCACAGCAAAGGGCGAATCATTCTCCTCTTTAGGATAAGATGGAAAGCGAACAAGTCCTGTGGTTGAACATAGTCCTGAGCCACCCGAAGGAGTTGAATAACATAGGTCATGTGAATCTTTTCTTAAGAGGCAAGATATAGACGTAATCAGATTCCGTATTCACCCGCGAAATCCCATGATCTGTTTCAGCGGTCTTTTACTTCGAAAACGACCTAAAGAGTGGCAATTCAGCACAGATGGTTATTTGCCTATGGGGCCAACAAACGAGGTATCCGATAGATAACCATTAACACCTTGTAAATGACTGAATTACCCAAGTCAGCGCGTTGTTCCTTCTGTTATTATGTATCTGCCTTTTCATGGAAAACATTTTAGCTGCTTATTTTTACTCATGGGTTGCAGCCAGATGCTTGATTCATCATGAAACTCATGTAAGTAGATAACTTATTCTTGAAGGAAACTACTCACAAGATTGCTAGAAACCCTTGGATATGAAGCGGCCTTTGTTCAGCACGTGCAGTTGAAGAGTAGCATGAAAGGGCTATTCAGGTGAGATCTCACTGAATCTCCGGTGAAAACTAAATTGGCGTGCATATGAGTGTGATTGGCTTAGATCACCTATGTTTTCGAAGAATTCAGACGTTATTTATTTGTGCAGATGCGTTTCAACCAAACTGTAATTTTCTCAGAATAGCGCTGCTAAACGCAGATTACAGGACATCGGATATCCTGAATGCCTGGGCTTGTGAACTTATTTCCAGCTTGCTTTGTCTACGGATATCGTTTACTTCGTACAGTTTCGATTTCAGTTGGTAAATGTATCGGATAAGCAAACTAAACACATCGCCTCTGCAATTTTTAACTTCATCTGTTTTAAAATAGAAAGCACAACAACAAGATCATACAAACATGCCTGGTCCATGTCTACTTGTTTCCAGCTTTCTCCAACAGCAGTCTCAACACGGTCTAACGCAAGCAAGTCTGCATTGCTCATGTCAAGTTTCAAACAATAAAATGTTTTGGGGTGATTTGGAACACCGCACTTCTTTTGCCCGTCTTTGTCAGTGTAACACAATGGCTCACAGACTGCCTCGTTCAGGCTTTCGTCATACAGCAGCCAGGCTGTCTCCAGCAAATCACTTGTCCGATCAGTGATGGCCAGCGAATTCAACACGCGACGCATAGTTGTTTGGTTGACCTTGAAAGACCAGAGCTGTGAATGAACAATGCGGTGAAGCTTCTCCAGCAAGGCTAAAATGTCGGTCTTGCTGAGATCACTTTGCAGCTTGGTAAAATAGCGGCCAACGAACTCCAGTGCCCCAAAGTCAGAGAATAATGAGTTTGGCCCTGAAAATAACAAAGCATGAAGGTTGTGAATTTGTCTAGTCTGCTTTGTATGCGAACCAGTCAGCTATGGGCTAAGAAATTGCACGGTAGGAAAGCACAGCTCATTTTCTCTTGACTGTTTTTGAAAAGATCTCTGAAAACTCTCCAACAGCCCAGCGACCACCTTTACCCTTCCAGGGGCTAGGCGTGTGTACGAAGTCTCTGGGTTTCCGTAAACCTTATCTTGAAAACAAATTATGTGGGATTCTCGAAATACACACACTCGAGTAGTATGTTGCGTCAAGAAACATATGTTGCCTAATCGTACTAAGTGAGGTATAAGACGACCTTTATGGAGCATATTCGGTTGAAGAACAGTATAACCGAGAGATTCAGCTGGAATTCAGCTGAGTATCCCGTTGAAACCAAATTAATCAGCAGATGAGTGCATATCGCGAATGCACAGTTCAGTTTAATTATCTCGTGTACTAATTAATCTTACGATAAAGTAAGTCCGCGCCTGTAACTAACCTCTACGCAACCACCCAAAATTACGAAGTTATTCTGTTTGGTGGTGAACCGTTTGAAACGGAATGGCATAGCTCAGTAAACAAAACAAAGAGCACCTGAGCAACCGACATTATCTTCAATAGCAAGCTGGTGAAAATTCCGAGGTGCGGAATCATAGCAATGCACAATCATCATTTGTTTTGGTGGACTTTTGTTACGAGCACTGTCAGTGCATTACACATGGTTTTCGCATTTCACGTATAACATATTAGCTGCTGATGACGGTGATTGGTGGCCCAAGGCAGTCCCATTGCTTTTGTATGTTTTTCCTGACACAAGAAGAGTCACTAACCTAATAGTAATTGCTTCGAATGTTTAAAAAGCTCTTTGAATCACTGCCCGACAAAGCACTCTGACTGGTTCCATCGGGTTAATCTTGTGGTACGTATCAATCCCATGCGCGGCGATCTCACCCGTCACTCACCTGGCCTGCTCAGTTTTCCGGCAGCATCGTTTGTGCTCACGAAATGTCTCGGCTAGGCGCCGAGTCTTGCGAACATTCGTGCTGAACGTTTGTAAACAAATGAATAAGTCATCATTGATGAATCACGAATCGGCACTCTACGCTTGAGGCTGATGTTGAGCAGTGGGCAATTTTTGGCGTGTGCCATAATTTAGACTGGACTGAAAGTCCGCTTCAACGTGGGGTTGGACGAAAGGTGAGCGCTTCGGGAAGGTTAATACAGGTAATTTTTTAAAGGGTAGGTGAATACAGGCAAGCCTTTTCGCGAGTGATGAATTTCTCGCGGATTCTAATTTGTTCCTCATTTTAGGGTGCCTCTTTATAAACTGTTCTCAGTATCAATTTCGGTCGAGCATTTTACGGACAAGCTGCAGTTTTACATCGAATCTACCGTCGCTGCGGAATCCGCAGTCTGTCTAGGCCAGACATCCTATTAAGTTTTTATTATACTTGATGTCTAAAAAGCCCCGGAAACTAGTGTCCTGGCCTAACCACGTATATTTCCGGCACATACTACTCTCAAGAAATCCGTCTTGTCTTCTTGACATTTCAGGGACTGGTATTTCTTATCCAATTCTATCATCCCCAGCGGAAGTGAGTTCAAAATGAGCGGAGACAAAACATTCAAGGAGATTAGCCATCGTCATACTCCTAAACGATGAAAATCTCGTCCATAGTTTGCCAACACATTTAAACACACTGTTCCAAAGGCATTTTTAGTGGTTTCTCTTGTAATAAACTTACGGAGGAAACTTTGCAACAACTGCTGACCCGTAGATGACCGTATATATCACGAACAGAGCTTGTTTTTGGGACTGTTCATCCTGGCCAATGAACCACACATTCATATGAAGCGAAACATGAGCCACATGCCCGTTTAAATAAATTTAGGCGAACAGACTAGAAACCGGATGGCAGTCCACAGATCAGTGCTGCAAAGTTACAGTCAAATAATGTCACAGGGACAGGACAAGTTAACAGGTCGCAGAAATTTCTTATGAACATATAACTTTGGCCTCATTGAAGGGTTCGGATAACCAGTGCAATCAAAAACAACTTGAATCCTGTTGTTCTTGATCGATTTAGAGACCTCCGGTGTAGAGACATGGATGACTTCAACCGAATAAATGATTGCACAGACAGGTGCCCCCGAATCGGTCCCAAACGATTATTATGTTGTGTAAGTCACTATCCGTCAGCCAGTATGGTTCGAACGAAAGAAATTTAACTCATCTATAAGCACTAAGTGATATCAAAAAACCAGAGAATTATTTAAACAAACTCCCTACATAAGCCAGTTCAGCTGGCCGACAAACAGGAGGGGGTTTATACCTCCGAGTAAATACGGGGTGAGGTCGCTGAATGAAAAATCTACGCACCGATAATAGAAAGTGGCATTTTTGTCAACAGCTACTGTTTTCGGTCTGTTTTCGTTGAAAAATAGTGGTTGAAAGTAATAGGTGTTCGGCACTTACCCAGATATTCATCTGTGGCAAACACGGTGTCACTGAATCGAGCTGATGCCAGCCGACTTCCAAATGCTGACAAGGCGGCTACTTCGGCAGCGCTGGGGAATCGAATGGAAGGTACACCAACCAGCACAGTGGTGTTACTTGGTTCCAAGTTGTTCGGGACTAGTTCAAAACTTGGACACTCGGTCGGTGCAGCGGTCATTATGCCAGAGTCCAACTGACGGGCCATATAACGTAAAAAACAGGGGTTCGTTTTTGAAGTTGTTAAGTCTAGTAACACGTCGGGATGCAGCGCTGTTTTGGCCTGGATATCGGAGCAAACTAATGTGTTGGGTGGAAAGATTGGAATGAAATTTGTCACTACAAAGCAGGCAGTAATTTCGGCATGCTTCAAACTCACCCTCAGCAATATGTCACATTAATACCTCTCAGTATTGCTTAAACACACCTGCACGCTTTAACTAGAAAGTAAGGTATTTCAGATAAGATCATTTGTAGTAAAAGCCCTGGGCTCTTTCGCACAATTCAGCCCATATCGATAAATGTAAACATCTAATACAACAGTAGGTTCAATGCCATTGGTGTACGGGTGTTGGGATCTGCGAGGCTTGCTCAAGTGATGTAGAGCGAATTGGCCGAAAGAACTTCGCCCACTTTGTTCACAGCCATATGTGCGTGTCTTCAAATAAGCATAACGAGTGGCTCGTGGGGTCACTCGAGAAGACGGACAGCACCATCATTTTCGGCAAGTTCCGCATCACCCTAACTATACGAGTTACAATCTGTTCCTTTATGTTGCTTGTGATCATCCAAACTAAGATCGTTAGATGACATCCGCGAAACTTAACCGAGTCATCATATTCTGCAACAGTGGAGGCAATCCTCAAGACATTTTCCTACCGATTGGCTAGAACCACCAGGTTTTTGTCAAACCTATAGAATAGCCGTCGGTTTCAGTCGTAATTCCGTAGTCAGCCGTAAATCGAAAACATCGGTGGACCAATACCTGCTTATGCTACAGATCTTCCGCTCAATCGATCTTCCGCCGAATTACGCAACCATATCATAATCTGATGTACGAGCATCCTGAGACTAAATGACGTGCTTTTTGGCGCAAACGATGGAGTAAGTTGGTAAAAGCAACTATTGTCCTTTAAATATACGCACCGATTTATTTGACATGCTTTTGCCAGAGACAGGAATACTTCCGAAATATGTTGATTATAGAACAACCCATAGTAGCTCTCCTGGAGTAGTTTAGGGACCGTGGAAAAAGTATGGGTTGGGCATCGTGACATGACAGTGCTCGGCGGCAGTAGATATGCCCCAAAAATGGACAAATTTAGGAACGCTTGCTATTGTTTTCTGACGTTTGCAATTTGCAGGTAAATGGGCTTGCTTGCAAGCCTTGAAGACCTTGCGGTGTCTGAATGATTATAACTTATCGACTGCCATTACTGCCATTTAAAACAGTGACTGTGCCTGCTGCATTGAGCAGAGCGGGCAAGCGAAAACCGGCTAGTGCTGACCCTCCCTTCTTACTCTATCAAAGAAGTTTTCTTCCCCATCCGGCACTCGATTGATGATTCTCTTCTTGTAGCCCCATAATTTAGGACTGACGACCCCTTTCTTTCGTCTTGCACTTGTCCTGGGGGCAACATCTGTGCA
The DNA here is from genome assembly GCA_004794785.1 of Opisthorchis felineus. Taxonomy (NCBI): domain Eukaryota; kingdom Metazoa; phylum Platyhelminthes; class Trematoda; order Opisthorchiida; family Opisthorchiidae; genus Opisthorchis; species Opisthorchis felineus. Next base: position 244,007 of record SJOL01006154.1, read on the forward strand.
TCAGCCTGCGTCGAACGCCTTAGGCACGTTCAAATTAGCCTTCAGGCCTCAATACCCAGTATATCTGGCTACTTTAATGTTCGCACTCTGAGGCAAGCGGAAGAACCGGGCGCTCTTGCTTAGATACAGCACTGATCTCATATTGATATATGCTGCGCGTAAAGGACAATATTTTAGGATTCAAGACCATTCTCAATGCCAATTGCCCACCACTCTGAACTCGCTTCCAGCCATGCAACGCTACCGTCCCAGGGGTCGTTGCGGCAGGCAACGTAGGGTTTAGCATTCTTCTGAGTCACAGGGAAAAAGGGCCCTTGCTTGGCTGGATACCCGTTAATAGTCACCTCTTTGCGGTTCGTCAAAGATTCTCAAAAGCGAGAGGTTGATCGTTGTCTATTTAAAGTTCCTGCTTTTGTATTAACCGACTATAGCTCTGAGCTCAGCAAAGAAAGCCTTTTTACAGTGGGCGAAAAGTCCGTTGTGGTTCCCGGAGAATCAAATAAAAAAGCGGGCAGGCTTTTCGCAGTTGAGGCTCAACTACGTAGTCAACTGAGGTTAGACGCTGGACGTACAGAGAATGCCGAACGACTGCCTTAACTATATATGGACCGCGAACTGTTTTTATGCAGTACTGACTTCCAAAGTAACCAAAAATCACGTGATTAAATAGTGCCATCCACAGTGAGTCAGCTGCATTCGCAAATTGAACACGTCACTATAAGTTGCGGGTGCCGGATGCCTGTCACTCCCTTTGGAACACATGTGGATTTTGATCATGCACTTGTCCGGAGTTGTCTTGCTCTTCGCTTCTCAGATCCTTGTGAGGAACGGACAACTCGCTTTGCAACTGAAAGGCTGGCAGGTCCCGAAGGCAAACAAATTTATCAGAGCTGTTTTCTGAACCCTCTTCAAAAGTCTAAGCCTACGGATATCAGTTCGCATTGGGATGAGATCGAGATATCTATGAATAATTCCGGTAAGCCACCAGATCTCAGGTGAAAATTTGTCTGTGTGCCAGTCGTGAGGCCTGATGGGCATGGAAGCCTAAGGAAATAAATGAGGCGAAGAATGTCGGGAACACCCAAAAGTTATTCTGGTTCGTTTGTTTGGACTGTCCCTAAAAGCCGTATGTGAGTGAAACCATCAAGGAGCTTTAGAAAGAAGAAGGTCTCGACCGATGGGTCTTGGATGCCTGTTGCCACTCACTCGGGTTACTGAACTACAGTGGGACCGTGGACGGTTATTCTGGAAACCCCTATGGCCAGCTTATGAGTGGATAGGTTTTCTCAAGCGCCATCGAGCTCCTGGTCCGGATGACCTCCCACTTGCGTCGTTCAAGGATGCGGATGAACTCCTAAGTTAGCGTTTGTCTTATCTGCTTGTCTACACTTGGAAAAAGTAAACTATCCCATAAAAGTGGGGTTACTTGACAATACCGCTGGTTTTAAAAACGGCAACCTTAGTGATTGCGATATTAACTTTGGGATCAGCCTGACTCCAGTGGTAACGAGACGCTTGGCTTCACCTACAGTTTATAGCCTTAATTTGACCTCTGAATGACCAACCCGAGAGGAGCAAGTGAGAATCCTGGTTAGCAGGGTTGCACTGACAACATTTTCACACTGTCAGGCGCTAGAATAACGCCATACGAATAAACGACCCACAGTTTTAGTATTCTTGGACTTCTAAGCTGCATTTGACTCAGTAGGCCAATCTGTTCTGCTTAACACACTTGCGCAGCAAGAAATGTCCCCAAAGTTTGTCCATATAATGTGTTCTTGGTCTTCCTGAATTTGCGGGCATGTGACAGTATGCTCTCCTTAACTTCTGCTCAAAAACTGGTGTTCAACATGTATGCCCACTCCTTCCATTCCTAGTTAATTTCCCGATCAACGCTGAGAAGTCTTCAAAGCTCGGTGTTCAAATAACTGCTGACAAAAACCTTGGTGAGCTGGAATATGTAGACGACAAAGAAGGCGAAGTGGAAAAGGAGACAGAGGTGCCTTGGGATGAAATGACCAAAATTCGCCCCGTCCATTGGCATGCGCTTTGCACAAAGTGTAAGGTCATATTCCAGGACGAGCCGTCACTGGGCACGTTGATTACACTCAAATCAGGCTGTCGAGGTTGTGCAGCATTCTGGTTATCATGAAAGTCCTGGTTGTAATGTGACAGATGTGGTCCGTGTACGAAGGTAAATGACTTTGGTTACGTTTGCTGATTTGAAACACCCGTGGTGACGAAGCGGCTTACCCCAGAATACCGAGGGACATGTGCATTAGGCCATAGTTGTAAGACTATGAGACATGACTTCTGCAAGCACCGAAACTGAGATATCTTGAGGTCTATGATAATCGTTGTCTCTGGGCCACAGCTTATGTTAGCTGATGCCAGTGAATCCCCAACGAGACATTTGGAGAGCCAGTGTTCTGGTGTGCAATACGGTCTGAAATCGAAAAATGTATCCAGGGCCAAAAGCTGCGGCGGTCTGGTCGTCTGTTGAGCATGCAAATCGCTGTTTGCTGAGGAGGCTTCTGTTTTCGTGCCCTATTCAGGGTAGCCCACGAAGAGGAGTAGACAGTCTTTGACCTAGCAAGGTGGTACGAAAAGTTTGTGAACAGTCTGGGTGCTTTCGGTGCGACTCGACTCCCAGGATGCGCGCCTGGTTGGAGACGTTGCAAGATAAGGCTGCTAATCGATGTCAGTGGTGTCTTTGTTGTCAGTTTCTCTCGAGCTTGCCTGAATGAATGTGTGGTAATTTAGGCGCCTCGGAATGACCGTGGTAGGCTAACGCTAAGTTCCTTCCCTTTCCATTTTTATTATCTTCACAATAAGATTTCCAAATAAATTATGGTTGTATGGCATCAAAGCATCACTTTTGAACACCGACATTTTGCCGTCGATGATGATGATATTATATGGCATTTGGGGTTATTTTGCGCGGAGCATTTGGAACCGTTTTCTGGACTTCTTAGATTTTACCGTTCAGCCGACTTTATCAGTCGTTTGAAGCCAACACTCCTTTTGAACATCGACGATAATCCTTTCGCTGAACGTGCGAGAGTTTGGCAAATTATGTTGTGTTCTGAAGCAGTAAGACTAGATAGTTGAACCACGAGCCAGGTTATGGTCTCTTCCGAGATCGATTTCTTTGATGCAGAGGCTAAATCCTGCAACAGGGAGAGTGCCAGGCTTTCTGCGGGATTTCAGACAGGTAGAATCTATATCACAAAAGGGGTCGACTAAAAGGAACTGCGTTTTGATGGAGTTACGTCATATGAGAACCGGATGGCATCCTAATGGCTAGGCGGGACATGTACATATTGCGTGCCCCAGAAAAGCACAAATAACAGTAAGAACTGGCAACCGCGTGATCAGAATCCACAGTAGAGTTTCATACTGAGTGACAAGAATTAGCTGATCCACACCACATTTAGGAGATACCACTTTGATGTGTTTACGTTGGAGGCTAGCACGCATATGGAAACACCAAATGGTGCTTTAGACATAAATGCTATACAGATTCTCTGGTTAATGCACAATGACTCCAAGTATTCACCCTTGGTCGCATATCTCCATTTCAGCCCAATACGATCGCTTATTTGGATTCCCGCATCGCTGAGTCTATTGTCGTAGGCATTTGTATCCCTGGAAAATAAAGCGACATCTGAAACGTTCAGCGCTGTACTAAAAGGTCAAGAGCACCACATGTGCCGTTTCTGGGGGTTTCAGTGCCACGTTCTGTTGGAAAGCAAGACGATCAATGATCTGGAAATAATCATCGGTCCATTTTTGAGATTCCTCCACACCCGATCCCAACAGAATCTCCTAAAGTAATCTATTGTTCGGGTTTCTGTCAAGCACAGATCCCTTCGTTCAGCTGGTTAAAATTAATACCCATTCAGGGTCGTATCTTTAGTGGCGTTCATGGTTGTACGTGGGCTGGGATACTTTGAGCGCGCGCACATCTAGACAGGATGGAAACTGTGGTTCTAAACCAACGTCTTCTGCTCAAAAGCCTGAGAACAAGGCAGCGGTGTTTGATGAGAATTACCAATGCAGTACATTCCTCTAAAGAACAAGTTGCCCGTAAGTTCCAGTTCCCAGCTCGGAGGACCATGAGTCCACGGACCATGGTCACACCTCTAAACAATGCCTAACCTGGCGTAAAACATTCCACGAGCGTCGTACGGAAACTCCCCAGTATAGTTCACTGTGTCACGGAAGCACAAATTTCATTACATTATGGTAAGATCAAGCCCCTTCGCAGTGATAATGCCCTGCACAACAAACAGGCTCATGGATCCCCGGAAGTGCACATCCAGAAGATGGAAGAAATCCTTGGAATTGTCACTTCAACAAGCGCACTTTGATTTTATCGACTTGCTTCAGATCGTTTAAATGCAAGTTCGGTAAACACCCAAGAGTCGTATGTTGTCCCGTTTTTTCCTAGTGGCCGCTGAACGTTGTCAGATGGACCGTTGGTTGGAATTTAGAGACCAATTATGACCAACTATGTAGAGGCCGAGTGGTGCATAAATGAAAAGAATTGAGGGACTGAGGAACCAAGCATGCGCTCCGTCCTCCTCTGAATGTAGCACTGGAACCGGAGTGTTGTATTGGAGACAAAAACATTCAGGGCATCAGGAATAACCCACTTTTACATACATACATACATACATGCATACATACATGTTGCATTCGGCTTGTAAGACAACCCTGCTGATACAAGCAAGCGACGGCTGGTGTAACATGAGGACAGTTGTCATTAAGAGATTCATGCTTGTACGTGGGCCAGCCTGCCATGTTTTCCTAGCTCAAACAGCGAGACGAATAGTTTCCTCCACCAGAATTGTGGTATTGTGGACAGCGTCAGAAGATTTTCGGGGTGAGGGGGGACACGTTGTCCCAAATTGTAATAACACAAGAGTGAGTTCATCTCACCTCTGCCCACTCACCAAATAAGTCGCGTCTACGCTTTACAGTAAGCTTCACTGGGTTGCGGCGATGCACAAATAATCAAAACGCAGTAATGCGCAGATTAGGAGGTCATTCTTCCTCCCATCACGGAATCCACATCTTGCGTTACGTGAAGAACTATTTAAAAATTACAAATGAGCGCTGTCATCATTTTCAGTAGTCTTAACAGTTTGGAGGGTACTTCCAATCTTTGGTTAGATCGTATAATGTCCGAATCTTAGCTTCTGCAGCCTTAGCTTCCAACTCACCCCTTGGGAAATATTCGTGAGGATGAAGCTGGTTTCAATCCAGGCCAAAGAAGCTGTGATGGCAAACTTACGGGACCACCCATGTTTTTCACCGTGGTTTTAAATGAATGTGGCTGATTTTTTTCGTCATATGCGGCAAGTCAAACGGAAAGCAACCTCAGACCTGGCAGATGTGCTACTTAGATGGGAAGACGTAAACGCCAAAAAAGATAATAGGTGCGACGAAAGTCATGGGTCCACCCCATGGTGCCGGGAGATGTCTCGGTGATATTTTCCAGGCAAATGGTATAAATCACAAATCATAAATCATAGTCATAAATTCATAAATCAAGTGACGTAGACGGAATTTCGAGTGACAAATCTTGCCTATTCTGCTCCAACTCCACCCTGGAGTCATACGTTTTTTCATTTAGGTAGAGATACTACACTCCTGCACTATAAGAGATACCAGTAAGCCTGAAACCAAGATTGTAATATGGCCAGCTGGATAACTCTACGCGGTGCGACTGAGTTCAGCTTTCGATGATATGATAAACGTAAAATACTGCGCTGTTCTACCTAGAAATCCCTATTCAAGCATCCCTCCTATTCGCTCATGGTAACCAGAAGAGCTTTTAAGGTATTAGTCCAAACCTGCACTCTCCAACGTAAGGGATTGCTTCGGCACGTCTATAATACCTGTATTGCCACCATGTGTGGTCCCCGTCTAGCGCTTCTTCTCGGAGCGTGTCTTATGCTCACAAAGACGGTGAATGGTGTTTTCTTTCTCGCCCTTTTCTCCCCGTCTATTGGTGAACGAAACGGCAGCGGATGCTTTCACACTATCTTCACTACGTGCACTAGGTTGAACTGAAGACTAGAACTAACCTCGGAGTCTTCATACTTTGTACAGTTTTGGTTCACCCTTCATCAGACTAGCTTTACTGCCCTAGGAAATCTGTTGCACAGCATCCTATCCATATCTGAAATTCACCTATGGAGAGAATTATCTGATCAAGTCACATAATGCAGTTTCGTTTCTCTGCTGACAAGAATGGTAATTGTCACGCTACCAACACGTACGACGTAAAAAGGGGGGATAAAACAAACCTGCAGAACAGATACTTCGGCCGGACACCGTGGAGGGATACAATCTCCTGCTATTAGAATCAGATTCATTAGAAGAAAAGCAAGGTTGTTCTGAAAAGTGCTTGATAAGCACTTTGCAGCAGATGCCGAAGCAAGGAACCCGGAACATCGAACGTGACAACAAACACCAGACGAAGCCCGCTGTCCTCCACGTAAGAATCAAGAATCCTTTGTTTTTTTTGTGTGTGGACACAGAACAGTCTTCCAGAGGACGTAGATTATAAGGGTTCAATCCACGAGTATAAAAGAAAGCTAGAAAGACATCATCAGGCGGAGGGGCTCAGACATGGTCCCAGCATATCCGGTGGATGCTGGCGGACAGCGGTCTCCTATACAAGTTGGAAGGGGAAACTGGAGTTGTTGACGCTAGTACGCGATCACCCGTGTTATTTACTCTTCACCAACCGAAAGTCTGACCACAGTTTTGTATTGTCACAAAGCCCATCAAACTAAGCTAACCCTTAAGGTTTAACTTCTTTTATTTCACAATGTGTATAGTTTTTTCCACGTCGTATGCATAAATAAGCAGTTTCAGTGTCCAAAAAATACGGTTTGGATTGTTGGTATTTGGGTTCAAACTCGATTTTAGGGTTTGGTGTCAAAAACACCACAGAACTTAACCACCGGCTGGATAACCGTTTTCAAGTTGTTTTGAAATATCTGGTTCTAACAACCTTAGTCCTCTAGATCGAAATGAAAACCGAGTGCACCTAATCGACTAGGTGAAAGGTTAAAGGCGGATTTTTATCACTAAGGTTTGTTGTTAAACTTGCAATCTCTAGAGCTCTGTGCGAAAACAGAAAATTTAAAGGGAATACTTAGAGTCCACGTATGAGAGTTGCAAATCGGGGACAGTTTGTTTAGGAAGTAGAAAAACGTATGCCCACTTGTGTGGCGTCGCACGACGTGAAGAACTGCCTCTACCCTAGGACATATACTAGGGTGTAACGCAAAAGCATCAAGAACGGCCAGCATGCTCACCATAGGTAGCTGCTAAACTGTTAGTTTGCATGAATATTCTCGTTTGAAGTAAATTTTTATGAACAATTTAGCACGTCTCAATGTAATGAGCCTGCTGTTATCATGACGCCTTCACTAATTTATCCGAAAACTAGAGCGCTACTAATTCAACAAGGTAGTTTTCCGAATTTCATTGAAAAAACGTATGGATATGCCGGGGTTCGAACCCGGGGCCTTTCACATGCAAAGCGAACGCTCTACCACTGAGCTACATCCCCACGTCCCCCGTATGCATTGTCATACTTGTTAATCTGAACTTAAGGCCGTTAAGTGTAGGTGCGCTCCAAAAGCAGACACCAGTAATCACATTGTCACTAGATATAGTGCCACATGTGCGTTCATTTGCTTAGGTTTTGTCTGGTGTTGTCTTTGTTGTCAAACCTCTAGTTGGCACTGTTCACTGTATTTCTGGAGGTCAACCAATCGAATGTATTCAGCACGCAACTAATTACTGTGACGTGGAGCATAAGCCAAGCCATTTTTACGAGTAAAATGGGTGGAAATAAAATATCTAGATCAAGATGTCTGGATATAGAAAACCTTAGATACAGCAACCTTGTATGTTTTGCACTCCGAAGATAGCAGAATGTTCCGTTCACTTGCCTTACTTCATTTGTTGTGAGGGTTGGGGCTGATGCTCCTCTTTGCGTGAGCCCTCAGGGTCCTCATTTTAGTGGTTTCGAATAATGTTCTATTCAAGACTCAGATTATGGAAATTTATGCCAGAGTCCCCAAAAGCAAAGTTCATGAAAACCTTCCGAGATTCGTCTACCTGAATAGTAAAGTTGATTAGTATCCCACAGATGTCACAAAATGATGCACTCTAAGCTTTGGCTGTATCCGAAACCTGTTTATACTCATAATCGGTTGAACTTGCTACCCGAACTTTAGTGCCTAGATATAGGATGTTGTTCTAATCATCACAATAAAGCTGTCGTAAGCCCCACATTTACTCACATGAAGGAATAGTATTAGTTCTGGATGAAAAAACCTATAAATAGCAGTAGTTTGAATAGATTACAAAGGTCTACATGTGTCATCTTATCGAAAACTTACTTTGCTTTGTCACTTCGTCGATTTCTGTGGCATTGTCGGGGTCAAGGCTGTAAACGCTTGTGGTAATACTTTGGCCTGCGTAAGCAGGCGGATTCAGATTGATTTCTCTTATGGCCAAATCCACCGCCTTTTGAAATTCAGGCAGTGACGGTGGCAGGACAACGGCTTCCATGACCGAAAAAGAAGTTACAAGGAAAATAATCAATGTTGGTTCACCAGGTTAGACGTCGTTTAAAGCCCTGTTACTAAAAATTGTACGCTTGTTCTCACGGCTCTTGCGCTTTGGGCCACGAACTCGAATATCGGTCAGGTGAATCAAATTAACATTTTCGATCACAGCCAAATCCCCCTATACTACTGAAATGGAAGAAACACAACCTTCTTCTTAGGTGGACAGTGATTCAATAAGCCAAACCTAGAAACGTGATTGAGGTTCGCATTCACATTGTCATATCTTGCTTACTGCTGTTTTGTACAAAAAGCATGTTGTCAATTCAAATTCTCACGAAGCCTTTGCCAGAGAGCGTCTGATGTTTATCGTTTAGTATAATTTCATGCTTTCTAGTATTGGGTATTTCCAGGTTTGGATGCACTATCTATTCGAAGTCTAGTTGTGTGAACACCCATATAGTCGAACCTAAAAAACCCTAGCTATGTAAAACCGGCTACTTCATGGGACCAGACTCAACCGATCCAACTTTTTAAGAAATCGTTTAATGTTTTTCTAAAACTTAAGGAAAGAATGACATTGTAAACTTTGAGCTGGGTTAAGAACAGCATTCTTTACTAGCAACCAAATCAACTGTTCGTAATTTTTGTCTAGTCGGCCAAAAACTAAATCAAGCGTTTTTACGGTCGTGCTTAGGTGTTATTTAACTGGAATGCTATCCTTCACGTGTTGTCTTTTCGAAGAAAACGCTGTATTTATTCATTAGCTACTCATTTGCTCAAATATTTACGAAGACGCTAGCAGAATACAATACAAAGTGGAGAAACTCAGGTAGATTGGATCCATACTTGAGTCCTATAAATCACGAGATTAGTGTTTCGCTCGGCGTATGTGGCTTTCTCGCAGACTGTCATCCTCTGTCTCATTCGGTGTATTGACTAAAAGTTTGTCAGTTTGCTTCTCTGTACTACTGAGTCTTACTGTGTCATCGAACTTAAGGTCTTCGGGAGAGGGACATATAGCTCCACTACGGAGAAACTACGGTTACAAACATCACATGACAAACAATGTTTGTTCTGTCTGAATGGTAGTCGTCACGGAATAAAAGTCTAAATTGTGGGTAATTGGCAGCATAACCGGCTTCAGCAATAAAGGTGGAAACTGCTTGGAAGAAAAGTCCTACAAGTTAACACATTTAGAAGTACTGTGAGATTTCTTTGACTTTACAGCTGTTGGAGGAAGAAATAAGTTTCATTATTGAATGGAAGTGTGTGTGAATATCCGTCACACTATGCTGCAGTACTATACCGCGTCAAACTCACGGTCTCATGACGAATTGCCAGCAATTTTGAACAATGCGTTATGAATGGAAAACCTATGATATTTAGGCCTGTATCTACAACGGTCCTCTTTCAATAAGCCGTGCACTGAAGTATGCGCTTTTCATATCAGAAAAATACTATAATATTTTTTCCAATGGAACCCCTTTGTGTAGAGCTAGAACTTTTCATAAAACAAAATAATTTTGTCGTTATTTGTGGGATGAATAAGTTGACACCTGAAATGCCTGTGGATGTGTGTATTAGTGGAAAGTAACTGTCAATGACTCGTTTGTGTCCAGGTAAGTAGTAGTAGTCCTGATACAACTTGCATCGAGTTGATAAAGCATGTAGAAGAAGGATCTGTTTACACATCTTGGTGCAGTGAGTCAATGCATATCTTATTCTGGTAATAAAAACTGGTCCTGGCTAGTTTCTGGTCAGTTTGTTTACCGAAAGCCAAGTTCAGTGAACTGATTGTCCTCGAAAGGGTTCAATCGAAAACGCCAGCATCCTCCGCATTCTGTATGCTTGACTCAGATGGGTGTGGATTTTTTCGTGTAACCTGAAGTGGACTCCAGAAATATATCATGAGCATAACTTAGGTGTGATTTATTTTGTTTATGATGTAAACAATAAAGTATGCGGACCAAAATTTTATGAAAACCGCTTCATCCGCAAATCACATTTTGCCCCCAAAATTCCATTACTGATATAAGTAGCCCTTGAATCGCTGGTGGGCATAACGATTCTATATCCGACTCTGAGCTGTGGCGCAGTGAAGTGGGGGTGCAGCAATTGCAAATACTCGGAAACGAGGACACGCTCTATCATCGCCACTGAATTGCAGTCGAAGGTGTGGATAACAATTTCCTTTGTGACTATATATATATATATATATATATATATAGTGCAATATCACTTATGATTATATTGCTGACATCACTGTGTTGCCCGAGCCAGTGACAGCGGAAAAAATACATAGATAAGCATGTGAAACTGCAAAAATCGCATGCCACCCCCATTTTTCAATTGCAGTTTCCACATATTAATGTGTAGCTCGGTGAACCTAGACATTTTCTTCATCAAGGGGATGTCAGTCAAGGTGAATATGAAGTTTGAAGTGATTTTGGACTCTTCTGACCACTTCTGAGTGTCGAAAGGCACTTATCTAAAAATTATGTCAAAGTGAATCCAAGTGGAACCGTGTTCTCCAAATATCTAGAAGGACAAATTTTTGGGATATCTGAAAGTTCAAAAATAGAAACTGTTCCTAATCAACGACAAAAACGGTGAGGTGTTAAGTTAAGAAGACATTGCTCGGCTTGAGCACGTCCCACTTCTAATAAAATGCTTTATGTTGATCATCGAGAAAAAACTATTCTGACCAACAAGGAATATGGCCAAAGGGAAAGGATTAAATGAAGTAAAGCCTCGCCAGAAATTATTGGTACTACGATGACGAGTCTGTGAAGTTTTCGTCCAGATGGAAGCACAGTTTGTGGCACTTGTCAAAAGACAATTCCAATTTTGTACTATCTGGTCAAATTTTTTGTACTCTACGGAATTGTTTGATAAGGAGCTGAAAGGGTCACAAGGTAGTTAGATTAAGGTTCAGTAAGGTACACATCGAGTTCTTCTATTGAAAAGTCTGATAAACCAGATAATCAAAGCGAGCTGGTGTGCTGCCGGTAGACTTGTTGCGTGCACCATGTGTGTTATACTTTTATGTTCAGTGGCTAGCACACACCGTCCTCCGGACTCATAGTTGAATTTTTAAGACAGGGTTCTTAATACCTTTACATTTTAAACCGCACAAATGGCCAATAATTTGAGTAATTTTGCAGTGCGAACGCTTTGACCCTAGCGTAGGATGCACTAGGCTGCAGACTTGAACTTATGTGTCCCAGCTGAAACACAAACTGCTGTGACCGATTTCTGCTCCGGTCACCAAAGTCACGGAATGGTCTGAGAGTGCGTTTCGTTTTCATTGACTGGAATCTCCACTTGTCTACTAGTTTGGACAACGCAGACACAGTGGCCATTAGCATGGTTGACCTTGTAGAAAAGACTGCCTTGGCCCTCGTTGGAGGAGGTTCATGATGCGAGCTGTCTCCCGCTGGAGTGCGTTGGTGATGCAGAAGGTTGTGTGAATTTTTGAGTAGAACATCACCTGCTGAATAGTTTACGGTTTGTAATATCAGGAAAGGAACTTTATAGCATCTACGGAGGCAATCCATACCCTGACTGCACAACGCGTGCCCAATAGTTATAGGATAGATACTAGTAACTAGGTAAGCTACACCTCATTTTCGCCCACTGTCAACGGTCACTCAGTACGTAATTGTTTATCTCCGTGGTTCAGTGCGCATTTCACCACTCGATTCCCGTTCAAAAGATGAGCAGAACTAAGGTCCAGGCGACGATCCCGCTACTTTGGTTTGTCGTATACTGGGGATCCGATCGTTGTTTTATTGCAAGATTATATCAAGGATGATGATTTGTTTTTTAGGCTCACGCTGTACAGCAAATTGAATGGAGTTGAGAAAAGGGTCTTTCACAAAGTTTGTCTCACTACAATGAACTTGTAAGTTACAAAACACCGCAACAACAAAATTTGAAACAGTTCTGAGGGAATTGTACAATGTCTGGGTTGATGTGGGGGGGGGGAACCGGGAAATTCAAGGCGGTCTCATTAAATTGTCGTTAAAAGACGTTAAAAATACACACGCTGAATTTTACGCGTAAATCTAGACCTAAACAGAAGGAGGTATACGGTTTAGGCAGTCAGTATTAGGTATACTTGTGTGTTGAGAGAGAACAACAAAGGTGACAAAATTTCTGCCGTTCTGAGAGAACTGATTAGGTGAGAATAAACGAGTTGCTTATATGAATCATCAGATTTTCAGAGTGGTTTAAGAGTTACTGGAAGTTGTTCGAACAGCTTTGGATACCTTGGATACCTTGTCAACGGGGCGATTTTAGCTGAATTCTTAAAGACGAACCTGCTACTTACTGAAGGCATACACGACACAAACACAGTTCACAGAGGATAGCTGCCGGGACTCACAAATTACGTGATATTATACAGACTAGCATCGTCTCTATGTTTTAGTAAGCCATTGGTTCATGAACGTCAAAGCACGCAAGTGTTTCTACTCCCCGGAGTTTTGCCATGGACCAACGGCCTGCAGCATTAAACTCCTTCGGAATTACCTAGAATTGGTCCTGAAATCAGTTTTTAGCTGTCAAGTCTGTTGAAACTTGCTATCAAAGGCATCATCATCATCAAAGACAGCAACATCAGTGTTGACACTGATGCTTCACTGCCGTACAACCATAAGGTTCGTCTAATTATTTTTAAAGCCCTAGAGTGAAACGAAGAGAAAAAGAGTGGGTGAGGGAGGGGACCTAGCGCTGGCCTATGTCAAGCATTCTGAGGTGCCTACACCTCCAAGCGCTCAATCAGACGATCTGGGAAGAAACTGACAGCACGAACGCCACTGACATCGATTAGCAGCCATTTCTTGCAACGTCTCCAGCCAAGTACAGGCGAGGTCGCGGAATATCAAAGGCATACTAAGAATCCAATGTGTGCTTCGGGTTATGTTGATCAAAACACAGAAAGGCAGAGAGAGCCTCACAAGTAGTAATTTCACCAAACTCTTGTTAATGTGGTTCAAATATTGCCCAACCTAGGTAAGAGTTTTACGGCCCCTGCTACGCAGCAAAATGTGAAGAAAAACACTGAGAGCATATAATATTGGAGAATACTCAATGCAGTCAGGAATAATAGATTGTGTTGTGTGTACATTTGGATGAATCAACTATTGACTGAAAAAATGCACTGTAATTTAACACATAATATGTATACACATGCAATACAATGTAACATATGGTACACCGAGCAAAAATATAATATAATATAATATAATATAATAAAA
>SJOL01006154.1:263029-283504 GCA_004794785.1 Opisthorchis felineus
CTATTTTTGTAAAAGCATGTTTGTTCACGAATTTGGTGGGACTTGGGATTCTTTGCGCTTGCCGGTTTTCACTTCCTGTCCCACCCATAAGGTAGTCATCAGTTAAACATATGTGGTTGTGCGTTGGGTGTTTTTTCGTAAAACTCAGTCCAGGCTTCTGCCATACCATTAGCAAAGACCTTATTAGAACAGACTATCTACTAACAGGTGTCCCGACAAGAATAGAGTGGTCCCCAGCTTTCAAACACATTAGCATAAAATCGGACCTAAACAACAAATTACGCTATCTCTTCCAATGCGCTTTTCGTTGATCACACATCTGGAGGCTTCACGGGGGGACTGAGACTAACATTTCGGCGTATTCTGATGTTTAACCCTGAGTTTGCAAGGTTCAACAACAAGCAGAGTTCTGGATAGAGTCAGTTACCTTGATGAGGCCCCTCAGTTAGGACACAAGTAACAGCACGGAATGACGAACTCAATAGATGTTCCAGCGGTCGACTCTCAGTGTCTTCATTCAAGGTAGTAAGGTATCAAGTAGATGACGAAAACGACCGCGTGACCATTAAATATTAAATAGCAACAAAAAAGATTGCCTACCGGTGCAGCCGCTGCTTTCGTACACCTTAGCGAAGTGGACTCCCCAACCGACCAGACACCCTTCGTGGAACTAGCTACCTGATCGCTGACAAAGACGTATATGCCTGATATACAACTGCTGAGCTAAAACTTCAAAGCATGGCGGATAACGTGTTGTTCATTGCTTTGGTCTCTTGAAACTCGTCCTGATATTGGCGGTTAATATAACCTTTGCCTATCACGATTCCTCTCTCTGTCTGTGTACTCTGGATTTTCAGCTGATACGTTGACAAGCTTTGGACAATTTCCACGGAGATTCGTGGCGCTTGAGATATTTTCAGTCAGTATTTTATCACCGTATGCTTGTTTACTTCTGGAGATATCAAGTCCATCCAGTCGATTGTTTCTTTTCTTCATCAACGGTTTCTACAAAATTTGTTTTTCGAAGTTAATTGTAGACCTCTGCTTTACCGTCATAGAAGGACAGTCATGCAGGCTCGTATTAACGTAGGCGTTTCCAACCTTGAGCACAAGATTGCAATTAACAACTGATTGATTCTTATATTATATAAATGTGTGTGCAATCGCATGTGGTTCAGAGGACAAGGGAAAAAGTTTCGTATAAACCAACAAATCAATCATGATTGCTTTTGGGACAATATCGCCAAACTTATCACTCAGGTGGTGTCCGCCTTCATTGAGTTGCGGTCAGTGTTACCAGGTTTGCCCTTTTCTGTTCGCCAGCTTAGCTTTTGAAGTTTTGCAGATAAGCTTGACCTTGTCGGATCTTGTGCTGCGTGCGCAGATGTTGTGCGCAAACGCGACAAACAAGTTGGCTATTTTTTTCTATGTTGGGTGAAAATTGGTGGCTATCGTCAGTTTCACAGCGCACAATTTGCCGCTTACACACATTTGCCGAAACGGGCCGTCTTTGGTCTCCGTATGCTGGGCAGTTAAGAACGTCTTGGACACCAGGAGACTAAAATTCAAGATTACCGGATGTAACAACGGTGAGGGCGAAGCCCTTGTAGTTCACCTGAGGCAAATTGTATGGTATTTTGAGCTTGCTTTTGTTACATGAGACATGTTAATTTTAGAGTAACATAAGCAGTCATCGAGAAAATTAAGTCCTTCACTTTAACAAAGAGTGCAATGAGTGAGTCAGCATAGGTGAGTTGTGTTCTTTTGGTTTGAGGACCTGCAATTTAAAGCAAAGTTCGTAGGACTTTGCTACCGGTGTCCTCCTGGTTGCTCTTGTTTGATTGGGCCCTGAGAAACGGAGTTTTGACCGGCATAGCCCCCAAGAATATGGTCCTATGAGAGGCGAGCAATCCAGTACCAAGTAAAAACCCTTCAAAATGAAAAACAAAGTCACCAAGATTGGTTATGCTTTACAAGCTGAAGGAACACGAGGTCGGCTACACGGTTGTTGAACTATAGGTTAGTTGGTTGGATCATCCATGTGGTAAAGGAAAATGTAACACAATCAGTGAATAAATCACGCATTTTTCTTCAATTGGATGATGAACAAAAGAGGCCTCCCACGTTATCTTCACAGAATGAACGAATACAAGTTCAAGACTGTTCCTGATTCTTCTATAATCGAAGTGCACCTACATGAACAACTTAACCAGGTGGCAGAGGTGTCCTACGAGCGGATTATCGTCGAATGATAAATACTAGCTAAGTCTAGCTTTGACGGTCTTGCTTGACAATGTGGATATAGTTTATCTCATAACATACGTTCTCATACCCGAAATCAGACCCTACAAACTTAAGACATAAGGTGTTGACATTTCCCATGATATCACCATGAAGACTGTAATCTTGATAACATTTGAAGGCTTGCTGTGTAGTTACTACACCAGCAAGTACAAGAAACAGACGTTTTGAACGAATTTAGTTGTAGGTGTGGATGAAGAATGCAGTGGGTGTTTGGGGTTTATCTAAGATCTCCTGAATCATTTGGCTGCCTCCGTGAAACCTAAACAAGCTAGTTTGTAGAACCATGGCTCAGGCGCGAATATACTAATCAGTGATCGCTCATGCGTTCGACTCCTTGTGATGAGAGCTTTGGAACATGCATCCTTCGCAAAATACACTCATTTGCAAACCAATTTGGCTTTGCGGGAGACTCACCTGTAACCCAGCTGAATCTCTCGTTTATGATGTTTTTAAGTGAAACATAAGGTTGACGGAAACTCGGGGAGCCCGCCTACTTGATGAGCCCTAAGAAGAGAGAAGCCGGTCGCGGGCTGTCAAAGAATTTTCAGAAACCTTATGAGTAGTGTATTACGTCTATAAATGCATCCTTTTTTGAACACCTGGATGGTTTGAGCACGTAGATATTCCAACCCAGCATGTTTGGCAGCGATCCAGATACTATTTGAGCTGGGTAACAACAATCCAAGACGATGCACAACACCATAAATAAAGAAGCAGAGTTCGACCATCCAGTGAACAAATTCCATTAACTTTGTACATCCTGTGTGGTCGATATTGTCAGTTGATCACTGACTTACCTGAAGTTATTTATGAAAAGCCGGTACCTCATTTTTCTAGTGGCTTTCAAAATGACGTGCATTTTCTGTCAAAAGAACGACTGATGTTTCTCCGACAGGGACAGCATCCCGCACAATCATCTCTCTTTATTTCTAATTGAATGATGTGACTATTACTACCTTCAAAGCATCACATTTGGCAACAATAAAGTAAACGCAATCGATTGAGACAACAACTTCCCTTCCATGTTCAATTTTAAAGGAGAAAAACATTCGTTTTTACTTAAGATAGGAATTCGTTTTTAGAGTTGCACATAGAACAGGGGTTATATAATTGCGTGCTTTTGAGAATTTCGCATGGTAGAAGTGGATTCGGCTTATCGCGTCTGAACTGCTAGCGCCTTTAGATATTCTGCAGACCACAGAACTGTATCCGCGTTCTCAGGCAGACTAGTCCTACGAACGCTGGTGCTGTATAAAAGAACGAATAGACTAGCTGATTTCTCTTTTCTCATGACATCAATGATGAGTTTGCCAAAAAACTTACCTTGTTACGTCACACGAGTATGGTCGTCGTTTTTTCTCTGCTAATTATTTTATGTTTAAGTCAACTGTACCATAGAATATGTTCTGAAGTAAGCTGTTCACCTCAATTGCAAATTAGTAACTTCGCGCCTGAACATACGAAATGGTAGGTATTCCGGTTGTGTACGAAAGTTCTCACTCTTTTTCAATTAGCGCTACCAAAGCCGGAGCCGCCAGGCAGAAACTGAAAATAGGTTGAATTGTCACGTTAATACTGTCCGGAGTGCAACTGGGCAGCAGCTGGGTTGTACGACAAAATTCCGAGCTTTTCAGCTTTAAGTTGTTCCCCTAGAGACTAGAGTAGATTACTTGGCCATAAGGCCTGTGCAAAGCACTACTACATGGTCACTCAAATGGATTCAAGCTGACTATAGCTAGGTGCACCTCCAGAAATGAATTAGAGATACGGCCCTCCTCCTAGGGCATTCGTTGTTGGTATACGATCAGTCTTGGAGAAAAGGCGATGGTGCTATCAGGGCGTGGCGTGTTCGGAAGCCTGAGGCTAATGGAAAAGCCACGTATGCCCGACTGCTTTATTGTAACAGAGTTGGTGACTGAACGTCAGTTAGAAACACTGAATACCAATGTACAGATTTAGAGGAGAGCGTCAAAATTTTTATCTGTGTGCTTCTTTAAGGAATCCTTTCCGCAGGTCGACACGGGCTTCTAAATAACGGACAAGACGTATTGTCAAGGTCCTTCGTTAGTTCGCGGTTAGATATGGAACTGTATAAGGCTAGTTAAGTAGCTTCTACTCAACTGTAGCAGACCCACTGACAGTCGGCGACAGTGACGTTCAGGTTGGGGCAGATTTTGCGAGGAAGGGAGTATCGTCACTTATTCCTTTGTTGGACGAGATGTGCGGTACAGTGAACTCTACGTTCGAGTTGCAAGCCTTGAGATGGCTTGTGGAAGCTATGCAGGAACCTACACAGGAATCCAGTGACCGATCAAACAGAAACGTTAACGTCGACGTCAGACACCACTACGAATGTCCTATAACTGCTGGTAAGGCAACCCGGACGAATCGGGCCCCTAAACCTCCAATTTTCGAGGCAGCCGAAGAAGGGACAACCACTAGTGATTCTTCTTCTAAAAATGCGGAACTATCGGTCATCAGCTCCACTCCGTCGAAAGCTGACAGTCTGATTGAGGACGCAGCAGTCGCTGCTGACCCAGAGGCCAAGACCAAGAGTTCGACAAACTGTACCCAAAAATCCTACATACATCGAGTTGGTCACGCTGACAGTGGACGAGCTGGTGGTCAGTAAAAGGCACAGATCAGAAGCGACTGGAGTGAATTAACCATACAAACCTGGTCCACTCGGAGAGCTGCTCATTGAATTTGTGGTGCAGCCGTCTAGGGAAACGAGCCTCTTGGGGGTGCCATCAAAAGGAAATCCCTGGTTGTTCGATGCAAAGATCGAGTGACGCAACAGAGTCTCGCAAAAATACCTTGACAGCCAAATCAAGCTCGAAAACCCAAAGTAAAAACAAGAGCACATTCAGTGCAACTATTCGATCAACGGCTTGTATGGGAGTCCAAAATGCTGTATACTACTCGCTCCAAACAGTAACCATCTAAAGTTCGTCCGCACGAGGGCAAAATGTTGCTCCGAAAACAAGGTTTCGGCGCAGCTAGGACTCAAAGGGCACTAAACACAACCCACAGTGAAGCAAGAAACGTTGGAATCACAAAGGCAGGAAGCAGGCAAGTACGATGCATAGGCCTCTTCCAAGCCTTGAAATCAAGACAAGCGTAGAACTACCAATTATGCTAACCTCTTTGGTGGTTTAACACCACTCTGTTGTCCACCTTCTTATGCAGCAGATATAGTGTTGAAGTGCTCGTCCACAAACTGCCTCAGTTTCTTCAAAAGGCCATCTGATCTTCGACAGTCGACTTGAGTTGGGCGATCACCCATGGTTGCACTTACAGACAAGTAGTTCAAACGGGGTATCTCTGAAGCTTACACCTCAATAGACTCTATTTTCTGGGTTGACTCGAGACGCGGGAGGCCAGATGGCGCTGCTTTAGGTTTGACTACTCTGTCCACCACATTTGTCCTCTCCGTTATCGTCCCCACATCCTTTTCAGGCACACCGTATTGCAAATTCAACTGCGATTAATTCATTTCAGTGGTGTTTATACAGTTAGTTCCTTTCCAGCTCGTCTCACCGATCGCTTGGTGGTACAGGCAACGCGAAATGCTTACGATATACCAGCACCAAATTATCCCTCCCCACTCTTTTCTATTTCTTAACTTTAAGCCCTTTGTTATAAGTGAGAAAAATTATGCTGAGCTGAAGTGAAGCATCAGTCGGTGCTACTCGCCTTCCAGGATGGGGACCAGGAGATCTTCAAAGCGCCTGGTTGAAGACGTTGCAAGATGTAGCTGCTAATCGATGTCAATTGCGTTTTTGTTGTCAGTTCTATCCAGATTGCTTAAATGAGCGTCTGGAGGTGTAGGCAGTATGTTTGCACTAAGTCCCTTCCTCATCCACCTTTATTCTTTTCTTCATAATGAGGCTTTCAAATAAATCATGGTTGTACGGCGGCGAAGCATCAGTGTTGAACAATGATGTCATGCTGTCAATCATGATGATGACGATGAGTGAAGCATTATTGTTGTTGCTGTTTATGGTGTGGCTGACGAACCGCTGATTTCCTTACCACAGACCTCTTCAGGTCAAAGGATGCACCAACTGCTCTCGCTCATTGGAGGCGACAGTGGGTAGAAAGCTGCTCTGTTTTGGAAGTCAATGCACTTTTAACCGACTTTAGCCATCTCTGGGACGTTATGATGGGTCCAACCCTTCACTTCGCCGACGATTCCGAATTCTGGGACACCGATCCTGACGAGACCCAAGTGGACATAGATTCGAGGGAACGCTGAGCATTAGACTGGCACTCGCCCTCTATCACCACAAGTGCATGTCTTTTGGTAAAGGGCCTTCAAACGCCTTCGTATTAGGTGGTGATGGTGGAGGGAGTCGAGCAATATCCAGGCTGAGTACGAGGCACGGTTTGGGTACGTGGCCATCTTCCGCTAAACGCTTCTCGTTCCATTGTGGGAGTGTTGCACGCAGGTTGCACACCACCATGTGGGCGGATAAACTTTCTTTCATTCCTCTGGCACCCGCAGACTTCAAGACTCTCTATGGCGCTGCTGCCAAATCTGAGATTCCAGGCCGTCACATGGAGATCATCCTAAGAACCTGTCTACATGAGCTGTCATATCTGAAATTGACAGGCTAGCAGGCATCCGTGACGACACATACCTGTCATATGATCTTTGCATTCTTTTTCACTGACAATTCGTGGCACTCCAATGCCACGTTTACCCTTTTTCAAGCTTAATTTCACACCTCACGGCTGGGAGCCCTGCGTCTCTCCTACATATAAGCTCTTACCCATGCAACCTCTGGCCACCAGGTGTGCCCTCATTGCCCTAAGGGAACTCTCTGCGTGTGCGAAAGGGCTGTCATTTTTCTAGCCAAGAACACTGGTTACAATAGACTCTTCTAGCGTCATTTACCACCAATGGCCTCCTGGCATGGTACATCTATATGGTTCGCTTCCACTGGCATGCATCCTCCGACTGGAGTGCCGGCTGCCTTGTCTCGCAGCGCTACTCTCCCCGATAAACCGCTGAGAAACTATCCTTGTCCCACCTTTCGTGAACCCAACTGCCTTCTGAACCTCCCATAGTGCCTCGAAAATGCACGAACTCATGCACACCGCATGGTTGGTAAAAACTGCGTAGCTGCAAAGACCGACAACAACTTCTCCCCCTACTTACTATCAGTTAATTACTAACCCATATACTTTTTACCTGATCGCTTTTTTACAGCCATCCACCCTCCAAATCAGATACATAAAGGTCCACTATATTTTCCAGATTTCCTTTTCTGGACGAGGCCAAAAGTTACCCAGTTTTCAATTCATTGCTCGCTTGCTTGCTTTCATCCCAGAGACCATCCTGACATCATACTGAGACTTGTGTTGCACCTTTCTTAGGTCAATACCTAACTTCGGAACCATTAACCTGAACTACCCCGGGAGTGAACAGCAGCCTTATAGTTTATAAATGCACTCCAGGACAGCCCCGCCGTCCGTGCGCTGACCTGCCTCACCAAAATTACCCTAGTTCTTTATTTCAGTTTAGGGTAGTTTAGCATCGCCTCACTTACTACGACTAGCCTGTCTGTTCAGTGCTGTCTAAATCCGTAATCTCCAAGCCGTCTTTGCTGTTGTACAACTAGACCATATCTGTGTAACTAAAAGTGATACTCCTGGTACTGACTCCTGGCCACAATGTTCACCTATCTGATATGTTAACCTCCGGGGTCAGGGGTCATCCTGCAAACTTTGCTGTGCAACATTTGTTTTTCAAACTGCACTAAAGATTCTACTTCAAAAGAAATTCCGGAGACACTCTGGAGATACAGCGAAAATATTCGCTGACGGTGTCACCATCTACAAGTACCTCTCTATTGCAGTTCCATCTCTTAATATCTCGGGCGTGTATGTCTCTCCTCTCCCTACAATCCCATAAAGATTGACGCCCTCCTC
Source organism: Opisthorchis felineus (assembly GCA_004794785.1). Classification (NCBI taxonomy): domain Eukaryota; kingdom Metazoa; phylum Platyhelminthes; class Trematoda; order Opisthorchiida; family Opisthorchiidae; genus Opisthorchis; species Opisthorchis felineus. The sequence goes on from SJOL01006154.1 coordinate 271,271, forward strand.
CTGGGTATCGCTTTCTCCCCGACTGCAATCCAACCCACAGGCTTTTATTTGCTTCTACTGTTCTAAAGGACTTTCCTTCCAGGATTCCTACACCATGAAAATGTTCTCAAAATGGTTGTTGCAAAAAGCCAACAGAAATCTCATGGTTTTTCTTACAACTTCGCAACTATAAGCACTCAATCACTCAGGCATCCTTCGGCCTTACTCTCAAAAGCCTAAGGAACTGCACAGCTCTCGGTGCTCTCTCCTCGCTAAACTGCTCTGCAGGCTATTCCGTGGGCGTTGTATCCCCAAGAATCAGTTTATTACCTGCACAAGTTACCATGACGGCCATCCTACCGCCGACCCTGTCGCTGTAGCCGACCATGTGTGCCCGTAGTTTGCTAGATGCTAATTGCCCTCAGGTGTTTTTGTGCCCAAACATCACTCCACAATCCAGGTCAAATTATGGTTGGCAAAATCACAATGGTCGTAGGCGATTTTTCTACCGGTTTTTAACATTTGAATACTGTTTGTAGAGGGCAATTACCTTCTGTGCCCTGATGAATTGGAACCACACTGCCCACAATTCATCGACCTTAATACTGAGGTTTTCATCTCCCATTGGAAACAATGTATAAATTGTTCACACCTTAAATTTGGTTATAGGCTAATCGTCTTTAACAATAGAGGAACTCGCCGAACACCCTCCAAATGAAAACCCAAGAAAGTTTGGCTGTGACTGCCGTTTTCGTTTTTTGGAACCATCGCAATAGTTTGTGACGTCAGGCATTCTGCAATTATAGTCAAGTTAGACATACAGACAGTATCTGACCATGAATCCTATGCAGCCTAGAAACGACAGCTTAAGTCAGTTAACTTCCCTCGAACCTTGCAAAAGTGGTTCACCTCACACCTACCTAAGTTGAGCAAATAACGTTGGCTGACGGAACAACTTAAAGAGCGCGCTAATTCCCATTTTCTTCTTGATCTCTATCGATGTATTCTTCGCCGTATCCCATTTAAATCTCTCACTCTTTTCAGACGATGTAATAACTGTCTGCACATTTCCACCCTTGCCAAACTTCTCGCCTCCTATCAGACATAAATTTACTCTGGCCCTGACCCTCTGGACAAGAGCCTCTGGACCAAGCTTCACTTCTGCACAATTTCCAAGAAACTGATCCCTTTGTGCTAACGCTTCTGAGCTTGTCACGTGCTACACTGAGATCGAGCTCGGTTTCTCATAACGGGTACACGAGCCATCTGTCGAAACCCTTTCTGGTTGACCAAGATCATTCTATGAAACGGCCCTACGGGGACGTTCAAATCTTATAACAGACCCTATATTCGCTCTCCTTTGAGTTTTCTATCGGAAGGAATGACCGTTAAATTCTGCCACAGATCAAGTCCTGTTGCCTGCTTCCGTACAATCACTCCTAGAACCAACATCCACCAATCGTGCATATTTTTACAATCTCACACTGCGAGAACTTCTGCTCAATAAGCTACTGCTATGCATATTTGATAAGCCTATAGACCCTCAAACATATCACCACTCTCCATACGCATATCCCAGTCGTGAATATTCACCTGACAGAACGAAGTGCCTTAGAAACCTGTTTTTTTACATTTATACTTTCGTAAATTATTTATCCGACAGTATTGACTGCCAATGGCATATAATACCCTGAGGTCTGGGCGTCAGTGCACTGCTATCTACGCGAGAAAATGAAAGGTCGGGACGTCAGATAAATAAGCCAAGAAATGATTTTTTTACGACTGCTAGTGTCAACTTCTTTACAAACAGGCTTTTCGATTGACTTTTATTAAGCACCAGTATGCGCTGAAATAAGACGAACGCCTGCATGCTTTATAAATAAACAAACGGCATTACCTTAACCTGAAGGTGGCTGTTAGCCTAACAACTGTTCACGGAATGGATATCCTTGAACTAGTATAGCAGCCTTCCAAAGCAGGTTATTTTCCGGGTTGTTCGAAGCGTAAGTAAATGAACTAAAGCGCAGATAAAAAGGGAATATCAGCAAAAGGAAGCGAAATTTCATATGATGTTGTGGTATGTGAAGGGAAATGATTTACGGAAATAATACTAAAAGGTATATTTCCCAACCTATAGGGATCATACCAACTGAGGCTTGATTGGGCCATCACAATTTTAGCGTGGCTGGCAACAACACAGCGGGGAGGAAGGCAAAACCAATGAGGCATGCTTATCGCGCGATAAGAATTCGTAGGGTGTGGAAAACAAAAAAAGCTGGAACAATGGGGCCCTCGTGGAGCCCAAAAGTGGGCTATCTAAACATTAGTTGGAATTGGTATCATGGGACCTCTTCCTTGGACTGAAAAAGAGAAAAGTTACACCGTGGTTGTCTATCTCGTTAAATAGACGGAGGCCGCGACAAAATCTACAATCATTGCGGCCACAGCAGCCGAATCCATTTTCAACCATTGGATAAGCCTCTGCGGCGGTCTTACTTAATTTATGCTGAAAAACAGAGTACTTTTGGAAGTAACGTCGTGCTCAGGATGTCTTGTCTGCTACAGATTTGCGAGACTTGGATAACTACTTGCCATACTGAAGGAAATGGACAGGTGGAAGGGATTAGTCGAAAGTTTAGAAACCTCAAATTTGCTGTGGAGAAAGGGCAACATTAGATAAAGTGGTAGTCAAAACTTCCGGAGTCTATCGTTGCACAATACCTGGGCCAACAAGACCCCCCGCATTTATCCGGCAACGGGAAAATGCACCCCTGGTACCTGTACACAATTTTTGGTGTTCATAAGCAGTCATGGGGTACGGAGTACTCACAGATGACCTAACAATGAGTTATAAACTCGTGGGCCTGCATTTCAAGACAAAATAATTTCAAAAAATAATTTCAAAATAAAATTAATAAATTTTAGAATAAAAGGATAATATAATTGGGAAACACATGGGGCATAACCTGAAATCAGGAGTGGCGTACTATTTTGTGTGATATACCCCATGCAAATCGACGCGAGACTAAACGGTGTCACTTGCGTTGAATTGCACACAGAAAATGTGGCTTTCGGTTGAGGAAATTATGGGATCATATCTATGTCCTCACCGGTAAGACATCGGGAGGGAGTGGACAACTTTCTTTGGGGACAAGCGGTAGGTGAGTGACAAAAGGTATGTGCGAAAGTAGGAAAAGATAGGGTTCGTAAACTTGACATTACAAGTTGCATGTCAATAAGGGACTGACGGATGAATATGCAGGATCGAGCAGTTTGACCATTCTCCCCAAACGAATATGTTCTCATAGGTCAGCGATTGTCGTTTACCTTAAAAGCAAAATTGAAATATTTAAGCGTCACTTTTTAAGGTCGGACTGATGAGATTGCCGATTATGGAAGGCGCCGAAAATTGATTTAAGCTGATCCCTGGATTTGCGGACAACTGTGTAGAGGACATTTCCTTGTTCCCTCAACCAACTTCCTTTAATTTGTCTAGTGCATCCGAGTTTACTAGATCACGTGACTTGCCTGCTCTGCAAGCACACAAATCACGTGACAAACCATATCCCGCTCGCAACCTTGACCGACAGCAAGTCAGTTCCCGTCTTGTACGCGTCGGAACTATTCTGGGTATCATACACACGTCAAACCTTCCTATATATAGGAAGGCACGACACAGTCAACACGCACATACTCGCGCGCACGCAGGGGGCAGGGAGTCAGCTAAACACTTCAAATCCACTTCAAACACTTCAAATCCATGGAACACGTGTAGCAGACATACTGCGGGGAAAACACGTTCCCGCTGTCCGGACTTTCACCCAGGAACTCTCACGAGTTATCCACAAACGACAGGTCACCTTTTGACTTATCCATTGTTCGCACTGTATTTGTTTTATCCTGGTACGACTAGTAACTGTAAACTACTGTCTAACATAGTAAAAACTGTTATTGGTGCATATACCTTCTGAGCTATATTATGACTATCGGCTATCATCGACTGTGCACTAATAACTGAAGGCTAAAAAGTATTCTAAACCACAGCCATATAAAGTGGGAAAAACTGTTTTCTAACTAACATGCGCCCCCTAACGTCGAAGAGCTACCTGTCTTATTACTGCCATATAATATTATAGCCAAATGTGAAGATGGTTCGATCAAACCTCGCGTGAACAGGGTGAAAATAAGTGGCAGGGCATTCCGGAAACGGCGTCGGCCTGTGTGACAGGGGTCACATATCTTCAGGCACCTGATTATAGGTGGGAGTTTGAAAGTAGAAAATATGTCCCTCTTGGATCATTAGTAGGTAACTTGGTTGACGTACGTGGCATACACTCCATAGAGTGTCTGAAAGTCGTTGCAAGTAATATAAGGGAAAGTGCGGTGAGTCATCAAAAAATAAGTTGCTCTCCAAAGAGTTTTCACGTTTTAAGGTACAAAGAAATACTTGAAGAACGCCGAAGACTTTGGTTCTTCCTGGTGTCTAGAAACGCCGTATAATCTGGACAATCCCCTCTATGCACGGCAAGAGCGTTTACCAAGCCCCCCATTACGACAGCTAGGAACACTCAGTCGTTTGGAACAAACAGAGGCTTCAGTGACTACTGCTTTGCAAAATTAGTATTCAGCCGATTTGTGTTCATGCTGCATCCTCAAGAATTAAAACCATCGCGACACGGTCAGCAACTTGCAAGCGCATTAGGGACGTCATCTGCAGCACAGCCTTTTGTGGTTTCAACGAAGACCGGTCAGAAAAATGTTTTCTTTCAACACTCAGGCAGAATATTGTAGTGGAAAAATTAGCCTGATCTAGGCAATTCATTCCTGTCGAATTCCACAGACCTTGAAAGTTGAGGTAGTGGGGTGCGTAAAATTCGACCAAACACCTTCACATAGTCGAAATATACAGCGTTTAATATGGGTTTCTAATCTTTGGTTTGTGCTAAGCTGTCATCTGACATGATCTTGTACGTGACGGAAGAACGCTTTGCTAGACACCCGCGTAGCTCTGGGACATAAGGTCGTTGGGGTTGAGAAGCTCTGGATTGACCGGCTCCAGAATGTCATCCGGCACCTTTCACTGTATGTTAAGGAGTTGAATAAGCCCGTAGCTGTTGGGTGATAAACAGTCAACAGTTTTGCAACTCGCTGTTACAATATTCCCTCTTTGGGTGGAAGGACATTTTCCTTGAGTTAGTGACCATATAAACAGCAGGTAGTATTATCTGGACAAGTTAAGCAATGTTTCTTTTGGAATTTCCGGCTGCATGAAGTTTTGCCTCAGCGCGCTGGGGGGTGTCTTATACAAATCTTTCCGAATGCTTCTCTCCTTAAAGTGAACTTCTAGTGACATTTTGTAGATACGCCTTGCCAAAATAGAATGTGATTAGGTAAATTGGGCAGAATACCAAACTGCTTACTGTTCACTTTGAGATTGGCTTTTCACTCTGGGCTTGTTCGCGGATTATCCGTTTCTACTGCTCCTGGAGGAAGTCGGTGGTTAATATCGTTGGTTTCTTAGCATGAATTCAGTGCATTATCGCCCTTTCAGGAGACTTTTGGTACCGGATCTTGCTTTCGTAAGTTCATTCGGCAAAAGTCAGAATCAAATAAGGTCATAAGGGCAGCACAGAGAAGTAAACTTTTGCATGATACACCGGGTAATTTACCAGCGTATCTTCTGATGCATACTACGAAGCATCGGTTCCACATCATGTAGAATGTCATTCTTCCATCGGCGTCCCCCAAAATTATGCTTTTGGAATAGCGTTTTGTCCCTGTTTCTAAAGGACGATGACTACACCGACATAGCTCTAGGTCTGTGCGGCCGTGCAGTGGTTTCTAAGAGGTGATCACCGAATAATTCTCGGAAATTTGTCGGGAAAGAGTCTTGTGAGTTTGCTCCGCTTGAGCCGGTCCCAAATCAGCCTGACCGTGGAATACACACTTTTTAGGGGAGTTGTGCGGAATTAGTATAATATGAGAGTTTGATGTAAGAGCGCCCTGTCAAATGAAGCTTAAAGTTGGATCACGGCACTCAGAGTACCCAAGACGGGCCTTAAATCTCGCTTGGACAACGAAGTACATTTCAATCGAAGTGACAATGTTTAGTATGCATGATGGGCAACTTACCCTATATGTTGTGGACGCGCGACGTGCTAAGCCAAGCATCAAACTCTATGATTCGAGTCAACGCCGAGGCTAAGAGGTTAATAGACGCGACTCCCTAGAAGCCTTTCAGGGAAACCTCGGGAACCCTAAAGTCACCTGGCAATAAACTCCACGTGGCTGGGAGAGAATCTTTGTTATGCTTGCATGGTAAACAGACTGTATTCTGCTGGACTTAAAGAGCGACGATAAAAAAAACTCCGAAAATGCGGCAGTCGATCCGTTGCAGTGGATTCACGAATTCACGCTGAAGCGCGAAACTGTGTGGTAGTGATGTTGGAGAGGACGGTTGGAGTAGGCAGGGTCATGTTAATGCACAGAGCAACAGCATCCGTCGTTTTCAGTACAATAAGGATGGCGAAGGCGGATCAACCCACAAGGGGAACGGGGATACAATCTCTTGGGGTGCTAGTTACCCAAAGTTGAACATTACCGAAAGAATACGTGGGAGGCCTGCGCTATGGTGGTGCGCTGCTCCAACTCTAGTGAGTTGTGTTATCATCAAGGAAACCGAAGGGGGAGAAGCTGTATTTTAAGGTGGATCGATGCATAACGCAATAATTGAAGCGCTTGTACTTATGTATCTAGTGCTAACTGGGAGGAATTTACTAGGCGAAAGCTGCTACGATGGGCGTTTGGCTGAGTCACAGCTGGTATTTTGAAAATTACCGAAATGGTTAGCAAGCGTCCATCCCAGAGAGTAGGATGAGGAGCTGGATAGGAATACAACTGGCATGTATCGACTTGATACAGTGTTAGAATACAAGACTTAGTAGTTCTGTATACTTTCCGGAGGTGCACATTTGAATAACGGGGTTGTTTCAAGTGTAACCCAACGCGTCCCCGTGGCCACGGCAATCATCCAGTTTCCGGTTCGGCAGTCCAGTGACCAGTTTTTGTACAATTTGCACCCCAAATCGGCAAGATGGATGCTGAATACCTCGATGGTGGCCTGGTAAACAGAGACTCGGAACACTGCTACCATACAGCTTGAAAGAGACATGAAGGATGAGATATTTTGGACCGCAGTCAAATGAACGTGACTGTTGGATAGCGCCATATGGGACTCGAAGTCAAAGATTCAAGACTGATGTTGAAAATCAGAGCTAATTGGTTTTGCAGCTGATATATCCACGGTTAAACATTTTCACTCTTCTCCGTTTAGCATGATTACAAGCAGGGTAAGCTCCAGTAGACTTTCTGACTGTATCTATGTTGCCGCGATACTACCTGGCGCGCGTTTGAAGCTTATTCACGTCCAGCTTTTTTTCATCCAGAGCGTTGCACGGGGCCAAGAGCTTAAACTCACACTATTTTTCGTGTTGATTAATTTGCGTCTACGCAATTTCTCGCCGGGTTTTACAATGCTACTTTACACTTATGGCCAGGAGAAGCGTTTCAACGATCCTGGGAACTTGCAGCAGTCTGTCGAGGTTTGCACATACCTGAATAGAATCAATCGCTAACCCGTAAACCACAAAGATTTATCAATCTGAGCTGCACCTGCTCCTTCTTCCTCCATGCCTCTAGAAAACGGCACCGCAATGGATTTTCACGATTACCGACCACGAATACTCAAGAGCCTTGATTATCCCTGAGTTCCCGCTTCCATGGGATTTTCCACTAGACCAACTGAGTAGTCCGACTGATCAGTCTCTTCTACAGAATCATTCTCAAAAATGTTTGCTCTAATTTGTTGTGCTTTGTTCTGCCTCTGTCACATCGTGACAGACATCGTGACTTTCCCCGCTGAATATTGGGGTAAATACTTTGAAAAGTTGCAACGCAGTGTAAAGTGGTTACAGATCTACTAAAAAACCACTCTGGACGCCTTTTGCGTCAAAATGTGTTTCCACTGGAAGGCCGTAGACTTCAAGGGTGCTCCATATGCACCCGCAAGCTGTTTTTCACCGGGTACAAGACGAGGTTCTGATCCCTTCCAACAACACCAGAGTTCGCAGCACCTTTTATCGCAAGGGTTCCTTAGGTTTAATTCGACGAAATTTTCAAAAAAACATATAGTGTGAAGCTGCTTGCTTCCGTACTGCTCCATTTTAAAAACCTTGTTTTGAAACATAGCAGTGTTTTTTTTCTATTTTTCTATAAGACAACACTTCGTCGTCGTAGGTGAATTCTCTTCCGACCTGCACGTTGTCCGACGTATTGGAGACCTATCCTACACATTCGTTCCTTTCCAAAACAGGCCGTTAATTGGAGCTGCCAACGCTCTCCATCTCGACACATTCAAACGTATAAATAACCCGATAAACCTTATCCTATTTCGAAACCCGCTCCTTCTTACCTGTACACCGGTAGAAAATTTGGTCTAACGGAAAGAAGCCGGCCTTAATTCTCTCTGAAATTGAAATAAATTACTAACCTATGCAGCCGCTGCTCTCATTACCACTGCTAAGACACTACTAACCAACTCAGGTATCTCTCAAACTCGGGCTTGCGAAGCAAGTAGCCCCATGGTTTTGTACGCTTTATTGATAGCGACAAGTTTTTCATGATTTTTCTGCAAGTTTCACTAAGCACGCCAACTGTTTAAGGCATCCCATGCAGACATGGTTATTTTCACGCAATCTGTGGTTTCCGTGACCATAGAGATTGCACCAAATTTCCAAGATTTATTTTAAACATGCTTTGGTAATCTTGTTTTTATCATCCGAACTTCCAGTTTTCCTCCAATCGTGGCCTCTTCTACACTTTTGGTTACCTGTGTCTCACCCCAACTGAAGTTCCGATACCGGGGGCGTTTAAATCGCAATGACCTTCTCGTGCTGACTTTTGAACGACCCTAGATGTGATGACCTATGCCTACTTTTATACAACTGACTACTTCCCACGCTTCTACGCGTCCAAAACTGACATCTCTGGTGCTACTCTAGCCGACTGTAAAGTGGTGGTTGTGCCCAACGGCTTGCCACCCACCGGTAAAGAACGAACAATAGAGTTAATCTAAGATGACCTGCGTGTAACAGTCGACCGGGGCCGAAGACATTCTTAAGTTGTTGGCAAGAGCCAGCGAGAGGTGAATGTAAGGTTAAAGACTCGAATAAAGGACACAAATAACATAGGATAAAAGCAGTACTTTGAGAGTAGCCATGATGGCATGCTGTGGAATAACACGTCCGAATAACACACTCCAAGAAAAGTTTCAGATTCGTGGGACAAGGTTAGGTAGCAACCGTTATCGGGGTGGACGGTAAAAGGGAGCTGTGCCTAGTTGATACAGAAGCAGGGGTATCGCTGACTCAGAGAGTGAGCGAAGCTGAACTCAAATTATGTGCGCTAGCCGTGAAGGTAATGGGTGGATACCGACTGAAAATTGGCGGGTTGTCAATGCACTCAATGCGCTTAGGCGACAGGTCCGTGCAGCACGAGTTCCTGATCAGCCCAGACATAGAACAGACAATTTTGGGAGCGGATTTTCTCAAGAGCGCAGAATCCGTGGTGAACCAAAAGCGGGCCGAACTGATGAAAAGTATGGCTCAGTCAAGCTTGGGGGTTAGCCAAGCACTGCCGTGAACGAACTGCATGTCGGAAAGCCTCCGTCTTGTACTGTGCCGTCAGTACAGTCTGTGGTCGAGTAGTACTCCAAACGCTTCACAGTAGATGATGATCCGTTTGGCTTCTGCTTGTGGATTAAACATGAAAAAAACCCTCTCGTCCGAATGCTTTTGACTGTATGGTCCCCGTCCGCTACCGATCCATCTACGGGAGGAGGTTCATAAACTGGTTCTGGAGGAGCTGAAAGATGGCATAATGAAGGAAGACAACAGTGCGTAAGACTCCTCGGTTGTGTTCGTGAAGAAGGTGAACGGAAAATAGCGATTTTGCGCGGATTTCCGGCGTCTTAATGAACTGGCCGTAAATCGGGTTTTAGCTATCTCTTCGATTGCCAAGATTTTTTATTCGCCCCAGCAATCCCGATATTTCACGGCGTTTCACTTGCGTTCCGGATACTGAAAACTAGCTATCGGGTCAAGGGACCGGGATAAATGGCGTTCACTGCTAGGGACACCCAATATCAATTTAGACGAATGCCATTAGGTATGTCGGGGGTACCATTCACATTGAGGCGCTTGATTCTTCACTTAATGGAGGGACTAAAGAAGTTTTCCTTATACGAGGACGATATCGTGTTTATAGCAATTGGGAACCACAGCATGCAGTTTACTTCACGGCTGCATTGAAGAGTATTCGGGGGCAGACCTGCGGATCAATGAAGCCAAGACACAACTCACTCGAAGTTCGGTGACACTGCTCGGGCTTAAAGTGGGTCACGGAGAGGCTGGCCCTGCTGCTCCACCGTACGACTTGCTGGTCGAAATCGGAAGTTCAAATGGAAAATAGCAGCGCATGAGGCCTTTGAACGTGTCAAAGCTCGAATTTTGGATCAGAAACTGACCCTCAAACTGCCCAGGATCGGGGAAGTATTCACTATTGTAGCACGCTAGAGACCGCGGTGTTGGTGCATTCCTAAAGCAGGGGGATGGGGTCATCGAAGATGCCAGTGGCATCCTGATTAACGCTGAGCAGAAGCACTCAACTACTGAGAAACAATGTTTTTATCTATCATCTGGGCCCTGGATAAGTAAAGGCCATACTTGCGGGGATAAGGATTTCACGTCAAGACCGATCACGAACCCCTCGAATGGATCGGGCCATCAGAGCTACTTGCGAAAAGCTCGTGCGCTGGACACTCCGGTACCAGGGAAAGAAAATCACTTGGCTGATTGGCTGTCAGGACCAGAGGCTGGAGATGAAGCCATGATTGGCGCAAATAGCCTCGTCATCGAACTAGATCTCGGGAGGTTGGTGCAACTGCAGCAGCAGGATCCTGTATTACGGAAGATTTCAGCCGCTTTGTTGGATGGAAGGATTATTGGGATAGGGGAAGGAGACAGTGAATTAGCGACGTTTCAAGGTCCATTCGAAAGGCTGAGAATAAGTGAAGCTGGCATAATATTCTAGACCAACACCGATTGTGATTTTGTGTTGCCAGTGATACCACGCGTCTTTAGATAGAAGCTGATCGTTGAGTCCCACAAGAGAGCACACACAGGGCGCACCAGGACGTACACGACTTACTTCTGCAAAGGGCCTACTGGCTCGGAATGAAAAGTTTGGCAATGGATTATGTGGTGCCCTGTGAGCAGTGCCAACTGATTAGAGGAATATGGCAGGGGCAACTCGCCGCATGGTCTCCATCCGTGTATTAGAGATCGGTGAGTTATGGCCAGCTGACGTCATGGGCTTCTTTCCGGTGACAACCGGAGGAGTTCAGTATATCCTAATAATGACAGAACACCTGTCGCGGTGGATCGAGGTGGCAGCCGTACCAAATCAATGGGCGGCGACGATCAGTCGAGTGGCAATGCACCACCCCGTGACCAACCACGGGGTGCCAAAAATGATCCTAACAGGTCGGGGGCCTTGCTTTAAGAACGAAGAGATTATGAGTTGCTTGAAGAGGCCGAGAATCAGGCAGCTAAGGACGGTACCCTGTAACAAGCCAACACAATCAGGAAGGTCAGATTCCTGAAAGCAACCCAGAACGCTCGAAACCTACTGAGACCCTAAAACTCTACCAAAATTTCAATAGGAAAGCCTGCAAGCATCCAGGCCAATCAAGCATTCAATCAATTCAGCGGCAGCCTTGATCTATGGAAGTAAAATTCAAGTAGCATGAGGTCCCCTGTAAGTGTTGCACTCGCACGCACTCGCTTGTTCGCAATAAACCTGTTGTGTGCCTTATCGGTGTCTTTTTCAGGCTCTATGCACTGGAGCAGGAACAGCAGTCAGATATAACAAACACACGGCCTAGTCAAACGCAATAAGCGAAAGAGTAAGGAGTGGCTGGTGGCCAGAATAGGTGACTGGGAGGTGAACTTGTCGATGGTGTTTTTAGCACATCGTGCGTCAATACAGCCAAGCACAGGCAAGTAACCACAGGCAAGTCCCCGTTCATGCTGCTTTACGGTCGACATCCGCACTTTTTAGTTGATCAGGAAATTGGGTTGTGGCCAACAACACTGTTGTCTCCGTAGAAGCTGGGAGAGGAAAAGAGGAAAACTCGGG
>SJOL01006154.1:293645-320845 GCA_004794785.1 Opisthorchis felineus
AAACGGAGCCTTGAGGAACTCCAGTGGAGACCGGCGCCGGAGAAGAGTAGGTCGAGCCTACTTTCACTCGGAATGTTCTGTCTGATAGGAACGCCTTAATCCAGCGTATAATTTCCCCTTGAATCCCGTAAGACTCGAGTTTGTGGAGCGGCGGGACGTGTGGGATTCGATCGAATGTCTCTGAGAAGTGGGAAAATATTGCATCCGATATGAGTCCCTCGTTCTTGGTTTGGGTTAAGCTGTCCATAAATACGAGCATGTTCGTCACACAAGAACGGTTCGGGAGGAATCCTTGTTGCACTGGGGATATCAAGTTGTTGATGGTGAGGCGATTTAAGATGGTCCGCTTCAAGATGTGTTCCATCGCCGTGCACTGTATGCTAGTGATGCTAATAGGCCTGTAGCTGCCGGGCGATAGCCGGTCAATAGTTTTGTAGATTGACGTGACAATCGCTTCCTTAGAAGCAGAGGAAGCTTGCCTTCGTCGAGCCACTGACGAAACACCAGGTAGAAATGCTTTGCCAGTGTGAACGACGTTTCCTTCAAGATCCTTGGATAGACCTCGTCTGGCCCCAACGCGCAGAACGGCTTTGTCTTGTGTAAAAGTGGACGAATGTCCTCTATGAAGAGCAAGTTGTTTAGTGGCCGTTCATATTTACACCTTGACAAGATTGGGTGTGACGAGGTCGCTGAGGCAGAATACAGGCCTGCATAGTGTTCTCTGTATACTTCAGATACCACTATTGGGTCACTCGTGGGTTCCCCTTTTCTGTCCCTCAAGGGGATGGTAGTGGGATCGTGGATGTAGGGTCAAACGGCGCCATGGCGGAGACCAAGGTACCTATTCGTGACGTTGGCGGCCTGGCCCTATTGGTGGTCGCTTCGCTGCCAAGCATTGGAGGCGATGGCGAGTCCAGTTAGCTCTGGAACTGGGTTGCTACGCATTGGAGGCGATAGTGTTGATGCACGAGCACCACTGACTGCATGATTGGGCCATTTCTGCCAGCGTCATTAGCCATTACTGAGTTTAGTCCCGGGGCTCCTGTCCAGGGAGACAGCAGTTGCCCACCCGACTCAGTTTACTGGTTGGTGTTTTCATACTTCGTTGCCAGGTCATACACTGTCCACCTCTTCGTCGCTTCCACTCAGCGCAAGGCTGGGAGAAAAGAGCTCTGCGAGGCAGACGGTCTTCTGGCATGCGGAGTACATGTCCTAACCAGTGTAACCTATGAAGTGTGAGCAAGTCATATATCGTGGGAGAGTTTCTTCGCTGCCGTACTCATTCCCAAAGCTTTTTACTAGACTGAATCACAGGAAACAGTCATCCTTACGCTGTACCCTTGTCTGGTTCAATTATGATCAGTGCAGGTCAGTGCAGCAAGCGGTGTCTATTTGCCCCGACGGAATGCAGTTCTGAATATGAGAAGGGCGGGTTTTACCTATATCTGTCACAACCGCTTTGGTCAGCAAGCGACGGCGCAGCAAGGTTGGCGCTACCCTACTGACTGGAAAGTCCGTTGTTCCATCCCAACCTCTGCATCTCGGCTGCTCCTGTCTACGTTTGGGCAACTTAGCACTATCACATCCATCTTGCTTCCTTCTAGTGGGATGACAGCTGGACACCAAAAGGATGTTACATCTAACTGACACAGCAATTACATATTTAGTCATCCTGGAGGGTGATATGAACGCCAGATTTGGACTACCAAGCCCGGAAGAAACACAGTTAGGTGGTAGATTTGGAATCGATGCCTAGGGTACGGATAATGGAGGCGACTTCTTCAATTGTGCGCTGAACATAGTTTGTTCTTGGTAGTGCAAACCTTCAGCACAAGTGCTCTACTTCGGGACCATCAACCTGAAGTCAGTCATGGACTCATTCAGATAATGTGGCTATCAGTTACCGATCGGGAGCCTCAACTAAAGATTGCTGTTCTTTGTGAGATCGAAACCTGACTCCGATCATGCCGTTGTGCGGTCTCGGTTATCACGTCGCTTTTCGTTAGCATTACGCATGCCGGAGCAGAGCCACTCCGTTCATCAGCCTCGACGAGTTTCAGTATCCAAACGGTATCTAGGTGATCTGGCTGGAAAGCGACTGGGAACGCATTCATTTTGATGACAAAGACTGATTGGAGGTTAACTGAAGGTGGGTTAAAGAAGCTTTGCTATCAGCTGTTAGGACTGTAGTAATAATAGTTATTATAATGATAATCGTTCAGCCGTAACGCCGTTTTGGTACCTAGTTGCGGTGTCACCCGAAGAGGGCACGAATGCTGAGATACTCTCAGGTTGCTCAAGCATAAACAGCGGCAGTCGAGATTCTGGGATTAAGCTTGAACCACGAACCTTCTGTTCAGTAATTTCGTGCTTACACCACTGGGTTGTCTTGCTTCTAAGACTATCTGTCGAAGTCGCCCGACTCAATTAAACGGACAAGATATTATCGAAATCAGCTGATCGTATTGCTGCCAGGAAGGCAAGTAGCGACTATGATAGGGCACGAAGTTACCTTAGACGTCGGATTTTCAAAAGCTTGAAGACTGACATGGAACGCTGGTAGATTGCAAATAGACTGCTGCTCTTGGCCCAGTGCTTCACGGGCCACCATACAGTGACAAAGGACTAGTGACTCCAAAAGTCGTTACGACTGTATTCAAGCTGATCCTCTTTTGGCCCCCTTTTTAAATGGGCACTGTCATGATTACATCTGGTTGTCTGGGACAGTTTTCTTTTTCCAGATGGGGACAAATAGATCAGACAAGCGCTGATTATGGCTTCATACGATCCTTGAACAATGCGAGTGCGAAGTTATCTGGACCAGGAGCTCGGTAGCGCTTGAGCGAACATGTACAGCCATAAACCTCCGAGGTCATAACGGGTTCCATGCTCACTATCCAGGTTTCTAGTGCTGTTCGACAAGCCGATTTATTGGTGGCAGGTGGCCACGAGATTTGTTGTTCAGTGTTTGACCCAGCTGTCAAGGCGTCCTTTATTGCAAATCGTCGTGCCAGTTTTATCCTTGGTGGCTTAGTTCACGGGTGGTTTCTAGGGGCCTATCGCACGGATCAATCGATGTAATCTTCGGGCGTTTCCAGCATTCCGCGCCTGTTCCATTTCCTCAACCTTCCTTGTCCACCAAGCTACACGATTGGCGCGCACTGAGTTTCACTTGACGTTTGATAATTCGTCAGCTGAATTATGTTCCGGACCGACCGGAAAATTTCTCCGGGATTGAAGCTGCTCCACTGCATTGTCTGATATCTAGTGTTTGATTGGACCTAGTTGCGCCGTACCTCAGACGGAACTCTCAGCGTTGTGCAAAGATGTGGCTATCTCGTTCCAGTACGAGTCGATATCTAACAGCGAAGCAATTTGGAGGGGTCTAGGAGGTGGTTCTGATAACTTCGCCTAACTGTAGAATCTTCCAGCCTCTCAGTTGCTGCGGGCCCTACGTTGCCGCGGAAGGCGATGAGAGACGCGACTCCGGACAAGTGCATGGTCGGAATCCAAAGAAGTGGTCCTAAACGGGTGGTAGTCATTTATTGATCCGCGCCATCAGTAATCGATGACGATATGACCAATTTGGGTCCGTGTGTAGCATGCTGTTAGAGATCAGCATGTGACCAGACGACTTCGATTATTTTGGAAGTTAGTACGGCATGGAAACGGTGTGAAGCCACCACACAACTGATGCGGTCGTTCACCATTGTCTTTGTCTACCGACTCCAATCCAAGTCAACCAACCTATTGAGTCCCATGCGCTACGTCTGCCCACCTATGCATTCAAGTCTCTGGAAACTACAACGACATCTGACCTTTTAGCCTGCTTGGATCTTGTATTATTATTTATGGTACGTAGCACACAACAATATCATGCAATTCCGGCGTGCGAGAAATAACAGCTTGTTGTCCCACTTGCTTCAGAGTACAAACATTAAATTCAGCTAGGGAGACGGTATCGAGGCTCGAGCATTGATTTCGAGATGCCTGAGGCTGCCACCGCCGGCTGACGTGCAGATATTGAGGCCAAGACCGATGCAAGACGAACGGAGGCTTCATTTTAACGGTTTGGTCTACAAGGAGAGTGTTATTAATGAGGTGGGGAAGGAGGAAAATGCGGGGTTGGAATTCTGACCAACACAGTCTGTTGGTCCTCTAGCTTGGGGTTTGGAGTGTGTATGGCAACTTGTTCTTTAAGTAATGTAATGCACTGGGATTGCCCGCCATACGCCGCTGGCTTGTGCACAGGCTTGTAAGTCAGGCTCTCGTTGAAGATCCTAATCGTCCTGTCTAGGTTTGGATGACCTGGGAGCGTATAACCGTGATTTAGTATTCAAAATAATGTGGTCCTGACGATTCTTGGAATTTGTTCTGACAGACTGGAGTGCTGATGTATTTTTGCTCCTTTTTCAGTCCAGCAGTTGCACGTCTTGAATGATTCGCTAGGGTGGCCACTATCTTCGCATCATTCTTGTCTTATCTTGGTCATGCCATTATTTTTTCGAGTGTTTGGATCTAAACCTTGTCTGGAAGCAGTGTTGTTCGCACAGCCACGTCGGTCCCGCGTCTATCACTACGCTCTCCAACCGAAATTGCTAACCCCCGACGAGGAGCTGTCTCCGAACGAGGAAAGGCTTTACAAACCAGTTGCTCCAGCAGATAAATGGGAGCATACAAGCTCCAACTTCGATCCCTTGGTTGCACGATTCACAGGAATGATTGTAGAACGGGGTGAACGTGAGGCAGCCCGTGAAGCGATGAGGCAGACGTTCAGAGAGATCAAACTAATCCAAGTATGTATGGTTATCTCTCTCATAAATTTATGACTTGACTAGTTGCAGAAGATGAATTCTACTCCTCAGGAGGAACAGTCCCGAATGATTGTAAGCCCAGTTACAATCATTCACAATGCTGTGAAGAACTGTACCCCCATTTTGGTTATAAACCCTGTTGTCCGTGGTGGCATCCTGTATAAGGTAAGCCCATTCGTGAATACCTGCGGAAGACTGTAGAAATAAGTTCTCATCCTTCAGTTCACCATTTTTCTTGACTGGTAGTATTTTTTCGTGGCACTAATAACTCCTCCACAAATAAGTCTGTCTTAAGTCAACTAGTAGTTTCCCCATTGGTATCTTCGCTCCGTCTTTGATAAAGAAAAAAAGGACTGTCAGAGACGTGGGCGATTCCAAATCATCTGTCACGTAGACCATGAATGTTTGGTGATCTATCGGATACTAGTATGTTAGTTCGGTTCTGTTTAGTAGCTTCGGAGTTTCAGCTTAGTTTCACGGATTTTACTCATCACAGTTTCGTTCACTGATTAGAGAGAGTATGTTGAGTGTACAATCACATATTGTTGACAATGATCCAACCTGTTCATCGTACGACAGCGAAGCATTAGTGCTGAATACTGATGTGCTGATGATGAACCGGTAAGTAGTGATGACAAAGCCGCGCAGCGTTCATGTTAAACAAGTTTTTGTGTTGAAACAACTATTTAGGGAGTTACTGTAAAGCAGAATCGTCACTGACAGTGATTGGACTGCGTCTGTCAATATACCGAACCATTGGTTTATCCTTATTCAAGGAGGCAACCGCCACACACTAGATTGGGGCGAGATGGCTCAAGTGGTTAGAGCGCGAATTTACTAACCGGAAGGTCCGTGGTTCGAACCCGACCTCTGCCTCTCGAGTTTCCCTGTCTAGGCTTAGGCAACCTGGCAGTATCCCAGCCCTCGTGCTTCCTTCGGGTGGCATGGCAGCTAGGCACCGGAAGGGTGTCACAGCTGAACGATTTTTTTTACACACTAGATTCATTGTTCGAAACTACCAGTTGACTCCGTGTGTGTCGTTTCCGTCCGGCACACAGTAGGGAGAGAGTGTTGTGGAACAGTTGGCACGCTAAATACGTAGTGTAGACGACTTAATCCATACAGTATCAATAAGTAGGATGTGTCCACACACCCGCAAGTCATGTGGTTCGCCGCTTTCTGCTGACCCCGGGTGTTTTGGGGACACAAAAGTTTAAGCACTAGAGAACGTCGCACATTAGTCGCATATTTGTTTCATGAAGTTCTGTGGGGCCTGCCGTGACATTGTTCATCTTGTTCTTGACAGATAGGTGGGTATTGCGTTAGTTCCATAGGTGTCAGATGTTGAAAAATGCCACCGTAGACTTGTCTGGTGCGGAACGGATTTCGCCTGTCGATTCTCGGAATTTTTGTCGTGTATGAAAGTTTCAGGCAAGTGGTTTAATTACTCTGTGATCTCCAACAGCCTCAACAGTGTCACACTACCAACGGGTCTTCAAAGTTTCTGGTACTCTACCCGTGTCAGCGACTTACTTGTCTAACGTGCGCTGACGTGGCATGCTGCTACACAGAAGCCCGGTTTCCAATAGTGCTGTGCGTGGTAGATGGAGTTGGAAGACAACGAGGCTTCTAGTTTGAAAGTCTTTCAACTGTGTTAGCTAAAACTTTGGAAAATGCTATTCCCGCAGTTGTAAAGATGACATTGCTAGTCACATTGGAGTGTCACTTTACTTCCTTCATGATCCTTTCCGCACCGCATCCAGACCACCTCGTAATACAGCTTCTCCCAATTTGGGAGACAGCATTTTGGTTTCCTTTTCGGCTTTGTCACCGCTTATCACCACACAATAAAGTCACAGCCCCAGGATCATTTTGATTATCATGTGGTAGCGGGGGCTGCTGGCAGGGAAGTGCCGCGTAGGTTGACCCTGCCTCCAAGACTATAGGTGATGTTCTACGAGCCAGTCAAGCCCATTCGATACTGAACTTGCTTCTTCACTGGCGAACATTCTCAAACTACTCTTTACGGTTGGTTTCAACATGTCGAGGGTAGTGCAGATTCTAAAGCAGTGCTTGTGAGTTTAATTCGCTACTCAGTAGGTTAGAAAGCGATGACAGGTTATCGAACAGGACTTAGTGTGTATTTTGCGTAATATATCATAGGTTATCTCAAGGAAATCATTTGCCCAATTCTAGAAAAGCGTCTGGCGTGGTGCTCCTGCTTTCTTGGTTTTGCTTACTTAGGATGGACATTTTTAGTAGCTCATTCTCCCCCGAAGAAAACGTGTATCAATCTTTGTGTTCGGTCAAAGTAAGCTAATTATTTAATACAGTATCCCGTCATATTGCCTGCTTCCAACGTACTCTATGGCTGTACTCACGCAGAACTTCATTACAACGTTCTGATGTGTTTCGTCCAAAATATTCTGTCTTGGTGGCGTGTTTATTAGCTGTAGATGTGCCCATGTTTTTTAAACGGATCGTATCTTTTTCTCACCAGAGCATGTCTCCTTTCAGGTTCCTGCGCCACCCAGAACGGACTCTGTAGCTACCCACATTGCAATCAAGTTTCTCATTGATGCCGTCAGAGACAAGCCTGCCGATCAGCGCTTTTGGAAGGTGTTAGCCCGTGAACTGGTCGCCGCGTCACAGAAACAGGGAAAGGCCTACCGGCAAAAGGAGCAGTTGCACAAACAGTGCGAGGAAAACCGTGCCTATGCAAATTATCGAAAGTATTAGTAGATTCACCCATAAGTTGTTGTATGTACATATACTTGATCACCATCAATACACTACTTATGCGCAAAACTACCTGACAATTCTTGGTTGTGACTGTTCCAAACACTGGTGCCATGTAGGTTGAACGAGCGCATTTTGAAATTCCTATTGTGAGATGGTCTTTTCTGCAAATATGGACGTCCTATTGGTGTGTCAAGTCATCTCGGTACGCATCCGGCCATTCGCACTTTTGCTGACACCTTTGGCTCATTTAAGCCATGTGTTTGCAGCTTACTTGTCGACTGTGCACAAAACCCAATGGGCTGGTAGATTTGATTCGTTGGAACGGCTTGTGTATTTAGAATAAAAACAGTTCTGTTGTGGCTGAACAACATGTGAGGGCGATAACAACGTGAAATTCTTGATGAAGGTGCTGTGCCATACCATTGTACAACGACTGTTTGCTTCCATTTGAATATATTTGATTTTACTGCGGATGACTTGTCTTACGCACGAGGTTGGTCAGTGAATATAGGTCTGACGAATGGGGTATCCTGGGCTGGAATGTGAATCGTAATTCGCTCCTGAAGCCAAGGACTTCACTTGAAGACCATACTTGTTTTCTGTTGATCTAGGTGTTCTGATCAACTTATTAGCTGTTATTTCGTGGTCCTGTCTACTGGGGTGAAATTTAATCACTCTTTGCAATTGGTCCAATTCATCAGTCCGTTAAGCTGCATTGTTAAAATTTGAAAAAAATTTCGAAATACCAGTTAGTGAACATGTTACGAGCGCATACCAGTTAAACGGTCATGTGGGGCAAAACATATCTCAACAAGCTCGTAAGGGATGCATGTTTTCCGACTTCGACTTTTAGGACTCACTTTCGATGGCGGAAGACCCAACTGAGCTATCAAAGGCGAGAATTCGGGGATGTTTTGGTGACAAGGTCGTGTTAGGAGGGTTGAAGCAGCTCAATATGCCGTTTATGGGTATTCACGCTCCTCCTTTGTCCGGAGTGTTGGACACTTAATTTGTCAATCGAGTTTGCTTAAGTAACCTGCGTCCATTTGTGTCCTATGGTAGTTGATGGTCGGTATCTATTACTGATATATCGGTGTCGATTATACTGATAATGAATGGTAATCTCCGCGGCGTTGATTCCGTGCTGAGACTCCGGAGGCAATTCTCGTTCCCAAAAGTTGAAGAGAGACCCTCGTGGTCACTGGACTGTGCGTCGCTTATTCTATGTCGTCTTACGAAGGCGTGTTAAGGCGGGACCCGAGAATACCAGCAAGGATTTCGGTCGGAAGGGGCTGTGTGGACCACATTTCCACACTCCGTCAAGTGTTAGAGCAACGACATGCGTATAGGTTCCCTACACTTGATGTCCCTTGACTTCAAGGTTGCAATTGATTCTGTCGACTCGTTATTTCTTTTGAACACGCTTGCGCAGCAGGGTATGCTCAAGAAGTTCCTGAATATTATACGCTGTATTTGCATACTTCTGGGCTCATGAAGGTGTATGTGGGGGTCTCCAAAAGCTTTCCCACAAGCAGTGGTGTCCAAGAAGGTACCTACTCTGTCCATTTTTGTTTAATTTCGTGGTTGATGAGATAATGAGATGAACGTTGGCATGATTTCCAAACCCCATTCCTCAGGTCTCTCAGAGCGGGAGCATTGTCGACCAGGAATGTGTAGAAGACATTTTTTATTTTTGAAGAAGAGTAGGAGACAAGCAATACTAGAAAATCTGAGGGAGGTCATCCAGTCCTTCGGCATGTGCGTTGTGGCCAAAGTGCATAGTCGTGCTACGGTCTTTGGGCATGCATCTAGGAATTCAAGGAGTGAAATTGGAGGTTGTGGAACGCTATATCTACCTCGGAAGTTGCATTGGTTCTGATGGAAGTGAGCCGGACGAAGTGAACACATGAATCTCGAAGGCCAGAATTGTTTTTGTCAATTTGCTCCACTTGTTGCGCCAAAAATGCATATTACTGGGTCACAAAGGACGCGTACATCGGACTACAGTACGGACTGTGTTGTTGTACGGCTTCGAGACTTGGCCAGTTCAGGTGGAGGATCTGAGAAGTCTTCATTTCTTCGTCTGCTGATGCCTCAGACCAATATACAACTGTGGCTGTTGATCAAGGGTCGGTTGATCGTTTTGCTGAGCTTGGCAGTTGGCTTGCAAACGTTTCTATACCATGCGAGGAGACATGGTTAATGCCCAGTCAGGTGGCTGACTGTGTCTGATGATGTCTCATTGTTCAGCTGTAACACCCTTTCGGTACCTAACTGCCATGCCACCAGAGAGAAGCACGAGGGCTGGAATACTGCCAGGTTGCCCAAGCCTAGACAGGGGAAGTCGAGAGGCAGAGGTCGGGTTCGAGCCACGAACTTTCCGGATGTCTCCTCGCACGGTGACAAAGCATGCGCAGGCAATTACCAAGCTCGGCGAACAGATCAACTGTCATCTGGTCAACAGCCACTTAACCGATCGGAGCTATTAATAGTTAGACACATTGACAATGTACAATTGTACTTCTACGTTGTGTTTGGGTATGCGTACGTGCGTAGGGGACAGTGGATTGCAGCATGAAGTTGGCAACTCTGTAGGAGTTGGATACTGTGCATTAGGTTTTGACACTAGATAGAAAAACTCATTCAGTTTACCAAATGCAACGTTTGTGGATCGCTCAAAATCATATTTTGAGGAGTTCATTTGGGTAGTTATACGTTCCATGTCGAAACACCGCATTCTGTTACTTGAGTGCATTCTTTCCTACAGAGTGATCTTCTCCAGGAGAATTGACAAGGCGGCAAATTGTTTAGGAACGGTTGGAAGCGCCTTATGGATGACCAGTCCGTGCGTCAAACAACGCTACTGAGAATTTTAGGCCAGCAACTCGGCGTTGCATACCATGCTAGAGAAAATGCGCCTCACTGCTCCTGAGCCTGTCAGTTACCTTTTAGAACACTTGTAATTAAGCTTTACCTTTACTTTTGCGTCTAAAAGTTATCGCTTTGACTTAATCTGTAACACGCCTCGGAATGGTGTGAGGATCCTCCTGTTATCGGCGTTATAATCATTCCAGGTTTTTTCCCGGCGGAGCACGCTTTTTACAAGGTTGCTGAAATTTCCTCGACACTCCACAACCTTTCTAAGGCTAATCAACCAGGTGCACCTTCCCTTCCAACCTTATGATATACTTGACCACCAACGTGTAGGCATTAGGCGAAATGCGCTCATTCAGATGAACGCCGGCTGAATCATGTAATGAACGAGAGTTTTAGCTAGTTGGCCATCAAAACCAAATCAGTGTGCAAATAAGTGTATTTCGTGAACATTCCCGATTTGTTTTGTTTGTTTCTTCTGGTGGTTTTAGATAGCTCAATGGTTAAGGCGCGAACTTACTGACCGGAATGTCTGTTGTTCGAACCCAACCCCGACATCTCGACTACCCCTGTCTAGGCCTGGGGAAATTGGCAGTATCCTAGCCTTTGTGCTTCCTTCGGGTGGAATGCTAGCTGGGCATCGAAGGGTTGTTACGGCTGAACGGTCAGTATCACTTTTAGGAACCTGATAGTGCCTTTCAGTTTACTAATGGTGTGGGCGCTAATTTCCTTCAACTCATCTAATACAGCCGTCATTAGTTGATCCTCAGAAAATGCTCCCCACTATAATTCTGTTATCTTCATTCGGGTTAAAATGTGACGAGGACCTGGCCCCCTAAAATCTCATGCGTTTCTAAACTGCAGTCACGCGTCATAATGTAGATCAAATGTAACGATGTCTGGTCGTGTTCTATAACCGTAAGTCCATGGCCACTGTGTTTGACGATAAAAGGAGACTGGTTTGTCTGTAGCCGTCATTGTCGCAGACATTTATCCTGGCTGTACCCTGGACTGAAGTGTGATCGGTGGTGATTGATAAGAAAGCGAGTGCTGGCTCACGCGATTACGCTGTACGCTGTTATTGCATCCGGGGATTGCGTCCTATCGCCCTTTTTCCTGATTCGGGAGAAACGCAGCCTGGACTTCAGTCAAATTCCGTCCTGATTCCATGTTAATGTGAACCAGTTGCCCGCGCCTGGAAAACGAACTGAACGATAGGGTTACAGGATGTTGTTCAGCATGTGGGCTCATACTGCTGCCTTTTTTGCTGTTTGATTACCACCCCCCTGACTTTTGCCGCCAATACAAATTGCTGGTGACTCCATTATGGAACCTTCAGGATAGCCTTGCTTCATAAAGGCCAGCCGTAGTTTTCGAATAGTATACCAGTTTATGTGGACCATCCAGATTGGACCTTTTATCACGAAATATCCACCCCAGTTGATGTACGTTCCTACACACTTCCTGATATGGCTTGGTTCTCCTCAGAGCATTCTGTTTGTCCAAGATTTCGTGCTTGGAAAATATTTCAACCTTAATGTGTTCGCCTCGTTGACTCAAGTATGCAGCGCCCATTTTGAACTAGACTGAATGTGTCGTTCAATTGTTTGCTGCATGTAGAAGCCTCCTATCAGCATCTTGGCCTAGCTACAGTGGTTCCTTATGGGATTGGCCAATTAGTTAGGGATGACCGCGCTTCTTTCAATAATCCTATTTAACGTCTTACATTTGACTCTATTCCCATCTTCATCGATATTCGTCAAACCTCGGTAGGGATGAGCTGCGTGCCACCCTCGAGCTGAGCCGAACGGTTCATCCACCTGGCGTTGGTGCACACCCGGTTGCTATTGTTCAAAAGTTGACGGCTTGCAATTAGTAGGCGGCTGAGACAGTCAAGAATAATCGAGTTGCTTCAACATTGTTTCGACGACTAGTTACATGTGGATCGTTTTCAGGCTGTCGATTCCCCCTTTTCTTAACAGTTTCCGTTGTCGATATCGTTGTGTTTATGTTTCCACGCGAGTGAAACAACGCGTTAACTGCTGGGTGTTTTCTCCAGAAGACGTTGGTTTTTTCATGTCATCGCAGGAAGGTGCATAAAGGCCGCGGCTCACCTGTCCACTCATCCGTACTATCGTACTTGATTTACTGGCAATTGTCATTTCCGTTTTCAGTTCCATTCCAACTGTTCGCGTCTTCGCCACTTCGTGAGAAAAGTTGGCTGCAGCAATACTCGATGCAATGTAGTAGCCTACCGCTACATCCTTTTCCACGTGTGGCAAGGGCGTTTTGCATTTCCGCTCACTTGTCATGGACTGCAGCGCTACATCTCCACCGAAGTTGAAATCAGACGAAGTTCGCACGCGGAAGAAGATACAGCCGTCAAGCTTATCCGAAATGTGGGAATGATCGCACATATAGATGCTGGTAAAACAACTACTACAGAGCGCATGTTGTATTTTGCACGTGAGTTTCGTACGTCCTGCCTTCCACTGGTCAGTGCATGAGCACGTGCTCTGAGCCATTTCTGCTCACAATTTGGCTTAACGAAAATCCTACTCAGGTTGACCACTTACAAAACCGTGCACTGCTCAGTGGAGCATGCGCCGATTTACACTTTCATCACTTATTCCTACAAACTTCTCAGCGTTAAATTCGTTTTAAATGAAATTTAACTGAATATTAAGTTGTCAACTGCCGTCTTCCCAAATAGTCATCTCAAGAGAGTATTATCAAGTGTAACGGAACGCTGTCTTACTAACACTGTTGCGGCATCCAACTTCCACCTTCAAGCATGCAGCTTAATTTTAGTTGGCTGTTTATATAAATCTATTTCTGCCTAATCCAACTTATTCCATTAATGAGTGCTAAAACGCGGACAATTTTGCCCCTCTGAACGGTAGAACTAGTGGTTTTCCCTTCTGGAAGTTGTGTCGCTTGTCATAGGAGGCAGGCCAATCTGACCAGGTTAACATTTGCTCTAGACTATGAGTTCAACTATTCCTTCTCGTCTACGCCCGTCCAGACAGAACTTATCACATTGGGGAGGTCGATCGTGGAAACACTGTGACAGACTATCTGCCGGAGGAACGTGAACGTGGAATTAGCATTGTGAGCGCAGCCGCCTGCCTCTCATGGAATCAGCACACTATCCACTTGGTCGATACTCCTGGACATGTGGATTTCACCATGGAAGTGGAAAGATGCTTGACCGTGTTGGATGGTGCTGTCACTATTCTTGACGGGACAAAAGGTGTTCAGGCGCAGACCAGAACAGTGTGGTGAGTTATGTTCGTACATCCTTATGACTTACTTTGTGTCGCACTGTCAGATGTGCTGTTGGGACTATTCCGAATGTGGAATTCTGCACAAGACCTAAGCTGAAATTGAAACTTACTGATCAATGGACGCTAGTTGGACGTCTCGGACATGTTCTCGTAAATCTTCCCGATACAATGGCTCTTGTGGTCTCTAGGCGAGGGCCGTGAGGATCGCTTTAACGTGCATCCTTGTTGAACCCACCCTGCGTTTAGATGCACCGCTTGGGAATTTCGGAACAGTCGAGCGCTTGAACTTTTTCACATCAGGTCTCTATTTATTGTTTGCTAAGCTAAACACCGCAGCTGGCGAGTAGATGGGTGCAACAATACGGCCACGCTTGTCAGGAGCGAAATCTACGAGGTTTGATAAAATCTCGATTTTTGTCTATTTAGTCAATCCTATGTGCACGTGCAATGCGAATTGTGACCTAAAAGCTTCCACAGTAGTCGGCTCTACACAGCTTGCCTTCTTGCGGTATGAACCTCACCGCTCACTTATTCTGAACATACAATCATGATAAGCTGTATAATTCCCATCAGAATAGCCTGATTTCGACTAAATTGGGTCTCTCTTATACCTCAAGGCATCAGGCAGATCGTTATAACCTACCACGGTTGGTATTTGTGAACAAAATGGATCGAGAGAATGCTGACTTCCAACTATCCCTCAGCAGCTTATGTTCGCAGTTGGCAAGCACTGTACGCTACGTTCCAGTTCATTGGCCGGTTTCTGTCCATTCGCTAGCAAAGCCAGGTGGGAATCCGTCACCCGATCGAAAGGAAGCTAAATCCGGTCGTCGGTCAACTGGAAGTCATTTCATGGGCCTAATTGATCTAGTCACGATGAAATTCTTGGTAGGTTCCTATTTCGTTTGCGTTGTGCTTCTGCGGATATCCCCGAGGGTTCCATACATTGTAAATGACTGGACTGTACATGATGCCAATACATTTTTCAGGAGCATCGTATTTCGCGTAGTCAAAGAAGGGCTTGCCTTAGTTGCAGAAGGAGTTCTTTTGGGGTATTCCACCTTAAGCCGCTGACTTTTCAGTCTGACCTTTGAGGTTTTTCTAGTTGATTTTCCTTCAGATAATTACTCTAGTAAATTTGTAATGGAACCGCTTGTTTTGAGTGTATATATGGCAACAACCTACAGCCTACTCCGGTACATTTGACGTGCTAATTTTCTGGTCGATTGACACTCAAACAATCTGTCGCCTGATAGTCCAAACCTGCTTTTTCAAAACAAAAACAAATTGGTTGTACCGGGTACACGGTTCTAGAGATCTGTAACTCAAACTGTGCTTCCTTGTGGTAAGGCCTGTTTTCTTCGTAATGTGTTGCGACAAGTTCCCGTCAGCAACCCTAAAGGGTTTCATTGTGAATCCAAAGACTCCTCACCTTTAGGTTATGGCGTTATGGAGTATGTGTTTCATGGGTTTCATGCTACAGTTTGCAAATCTTGTTGAAACATCTCAATTTCACACCCACTCATCTTTAGGTGTCAGTCGAGGAACGGATTTGTATAGTGACATTTTATGAAGACTTCTGGGAAGTTTTAACACGGAGAAGACGTACGCTACCCGATAACCAAACACCTTTTTTCGTTTTTGTAGGTAATTAATCTACTGGCTGAGTGGAGACGGCGGCTAAATTGTTAGAACAGTGGTCCTCAACCTATATTACGCATCCGTCCCACAATATCGCGTTCTCCAAATTTTGCCGATCCAACTAATGCTACTTACAAGTAACACAGAATGGTGTCTGTCCGAAATCCGTTAGTTTCGCAAACATAGTCCGACAGATTTACAAACTCTTACAACAACAATAATGTTGCACATTCTTACAGCAATATAAATTAGTGGGTAGTTTGCGTTTTTTCCGTTCCGGAGGACGTGGTGGATTACTTAAAAGGGACACAAGGCCTAATTCGAAACTCCGTTTCATTTCGTTTCTCAACTGAACTCCGTAGCGTGTGCTATACATATGATTTTCACGGGTACGTTAACACACATGATAGCAGTGCACAAATGACTACCCCAGCTAACTTGATGTCAGAAACGCACTTCAAAGAATGAACTTCCCGATTTGGCCATTCGGAACCAAACTTATTCGAGAGTCCGGTCAACGGTAGAGCTAATTCATCGAAATACGCTCTGAATGAAAATCCTACACGGTTTACGGTTGATGGTGGTGCTCAAAGCAATCCATGGTTTCGTAAGCTAATAATGGTGGGCATAACACTTGCTGCCAATTCGGAAGTGATAAGAGCACCAACGCCACCATCTGTGATCTTCCAGTATAACCTGGACTAACAAATGCACACCACGGTACTATTTTGAAAGATAGATTGACTTTTTTCCATAGTCATCTCATGAAAATCAAAGCACTTACTGTAGAAACATAAGATAGGATGAATCACATATACAATAGATAAAGGAGGCTTAGCACACTGAACTTGGTGAGAATAGTCTTGACACTAAGTATAATGGTTAAGCCGGATAAAACGAACGAAGGAATGACAAGCGAGATGGATTTGAGATGGTAACCATCGACCGGCTGAACAAATTGATAGTGTAGCAACTTGAGCGACAGCTGCATGACAACCCTAAAAAGCAGCCTTTCACGCTAGATATAGCATATCAGACTGGACCTATGTATGTGAAAATTTTAAGCCAATTGGTTGGTCGTTAGTCGGTTCTATCGCTCATGTCACTTGACACTTTGCTTCGGTGTCGACAGGCTTGTATGTACATAATTATAACGTGACGATGATCACGATGTCTCACGCCGTTTTTCGGACATTCTGGCCTGTGGATATCTTGGATATGTATGTACAGTTGGCACTGATGGCGTATTGAGATCTCACACACATGCGACGTATGCAGCTCGTGCAGGAGTGGAGCGTGAGTTTCATTGGTAAATTCCAAACAGTAGCAACACGTCCTGACCATGGATCAGTCATCACTGGCTCATTAGACAGAAGAGCAAAGCAGGATGAGTGTCGAGTTATTCAACCATCAGTCGAATCTGACCAACTGTTGGTTTTCCAGGGGCCAGTGCCTTCAACTCTGTGGAAACCGATTCCACATGAACCCTTGAAGTTTCCTCTTGGGAAATTTTCCCCGGTTAAAAACCACTGTACTGGGCATCGTCTCTGTATCCTATTTTTCATGGCTTGAGAACTCACATTGGTAGATGGAATATTCAGTGGCCACAATCAACAATGTCCTTGTTGAACTGTGACAAAAGTCGCACGTTCCGACACATGATTTTTCATTCTTTGGCTGCAAAGCACATACGAAAGATTGGATGTCCCTGGTCAATGGCGCTTGGGCTTTTTTTTAAAAAAAATTGAACAGTATCATCTCGTCGTTCCAAGTTGAAAAGGTTCACTCTCTCGGATAGTGAAACATCCGTTTCATTATCTCATCGGTTACCAAACTAAAGAAGAATGTGACACCACCTCCCCATTGAAATGCTTCTGGACAGCTTCCCATGCACTCTCACACGGCAACAAATGTGATCCTTTGCTCTTTGTGGGAGCGAAAGCTTGTTGGAGTGAACTTATTGACCAACGGAACTAACCGCACTGGAAGTAAAAGAACATGAAGACTGAGTGAATCGTCTATGTATGCCGCTTTTAACACACTTGAGGGAGAGTTGTCCCACGCAACTTCATTCCAGCCGGAATCCTGCTTGTTGTTCTTGGGTTGTCTTCATGTGCTCTCGTAGGTCGATGGAAACTGAACGACACCAAGGGTCTCGTTACCACTTTGTGAACTTAGTGCAACTGAGCATGTAGGATTTGAAGCACAGAACCTTCGGTCAGTACCTCATGCCTTCATTCCCGAGCTATATTGGGTTTTCCTTGGTAATGTGTTGGAATATTGGTAGCTCGGGTGCATTAGTTGGTAATTGATCAGGTGGCTGTTGATCTGTTTCCCGAGCTTGGCAATTGATTTGCAAACGTCTCTTCATTATTCGAGGAGACATCTTCAGTGCGCTGTGTTGCGTTGTGGTCTGTATTTCTTGCT
The DNA here is from genome assembly GCA_004794785.1 of Opisthorchis felineus. Lineage (NCBI taxonomy): Eukaryota > Metazoa > Platyhelminthes > Trematoda > Opisthorchiida > Opisthorchiidae > Opisthorchis > Opisthorchis felineus. Next base: position 311,431 of record SJOL01006154.1, read on the forward strand.
TTCTACGGCAACGTTCTACGAAACGTTTGCAAATCAACTGCCATGTTCGGCGAACAGATCAACAGCCACATGACCAATTACCAACTGGGTTGTCCTTGTTAAGTAGACGATAAATCCTCACAGCGGTCTATCAGCCCTTTGATACATCATTCACTTAATTACGGTTCGCTGTCCCTTTCTTTGCATACGGCAAATGTCAGTTATTTCACTCACTCGACAGCATGATCAAAAAGCGACGGTTACAGCAGACCTTACTGATACTGCTTTTTTGGGTAAAGTGAAATTGCAACATGTGGACGTAGTGACATAACACTGGTACATGAAAATAACACTTGTGTACTCGAAGCACATCAGGAGCCTATGGCAAGTTGTGTGACTTTTCAGCAGTTTTTTTTTAAACGATGGATTTTGTTACCTAACATTTCACGCATATCGGCGATCAACACTTTGATCCAACCTATCATAAAGTTTATGTAAAGTCTCATCTGTCTTTCCTCCTGTTTAAACAGTACAGTCTGTAAAGCAAAAAGTACTGTTTATTCATTATCCAGACATTCAGGTTCTCCGAAAATACTAGGGTTTGTGAGCTCGCGCTTTGTCTGACCGCTAGTTCCCAATTTTCAACGTTTAACAAAAATGAATACGCAGGTGTTGACATAATGCCAATCTGGACACACCCGAATTGTTTGATGCGATGCCGACTAACTTACGTGACGAAATGAACTGTGTCTTTTGAATGATATCATGTTAGTTTTAATGTTTAGTGTGCCATGCAGTCTATGGAGCGGAAAATGGGCTTAATGAATGACCAGTAGTCATGACTGAATTTTCCATAAAGTGGATCAGGACCTGAAACAGTGGATCCCCTTGATTGGCTAAAGACAATAAGTACTAATAGAGGCTAACGAAGGAAACGGGTTCTCCTGACCATTCAGCTCTCACGAAAGAGCTGGCAACCCAAAATATTTTTGGAGCTATTACTTTGCATCCTCTCACTGGTAGATAAATAGACCATTCCTTATCCATTGTTCTTTACAGGATTGGTCCCAGTGTACGTCACCCGATGCTCTACCTCAAACCACTGACTTGTTACACAGACTTCACCATTCAGGGCCAGTCAGTGCGAGTCATTTTTCATCCAAGTTTATGCAAACAGTGTTGGATGCTCGCGTTCGTCTACTGGCGGAACTTGCCGAAGTAGACGAAGAATTGGCCGACCAGTTTTTGGCGGTGGATCATCCAGAGCACCTCATGCCTACAGAGCTTATTCAGTCTGCCTTAAAACGAGTAAGTGTTTAGTAAATGTTGGTGACATATGAGTTTAACCCCCCCCCCTCCCCCGTGTGAGAGTCCTTTCCAGAACCCTTGTGTAAGTAATGCGTGGATCGACTTTTTGAGCAATCCGTGGGCGGTTTGAAACACCTCTTTTTAGCTGTAACTTGATCTTCATGAATCCCAAAGATCTTCCCGTATTTCCCACTTTGTCAGCCACATAGGTTGTCTTTCCCATGTGGGTCTCCATCCCTCGTTAACTTCGGTCTTGGTACTAGTGTCTCTGCACACTCTGTGATGACGCCTGCAACGTATTATTGGGTCACACTGACATGTATGTGATCACGTTGACACAAGTGGTGAACTACACCTACTCAACCTGGTCAGGTGATGAGCTATGTTCTTAATTATTGTTTGTAATGGTCGTAGCAAGACAGACGAACTTCCATGACACACTGTGGGACAACTTCTCATACATGTTGGTCGAACACAGGTCATCGTTTTTCAGTTAAACGTAGTTGCGATCAGACTGTTACTGATGGCTATCAACATGTTTGATGCTTTTAGGCGGCTTCCAGCTCATTACAAGTCCGCGCACAAGTGGCTCCTGATCACATCATAGAAAACGCCACAATGCTTTGTTTCCACTTTCACCATCTTCTGTAAGAAGTCGGAAATTTACCGATCGTGTTTATTTAACCTGTATCCAAGTGTTTTTCCGGAAACGATACATTTTTCCATGCCCCTCTCGGGAAAGACAACCCTTCAGCCCTCAGATGATCATCACTGATGTTTCTACATTTTCCCTATCATTCTATAGAATCTACTGGTCTATATACTTGCGATTTTCACATCCAGTTCCGGTGTTCCCACAACAAGTCGCGAGTAATCCGAACATGGCAAAGCGCTTCAAATATGTATTAGAATGCTTATGCCGGTTGTTGCTCATTTCCTTCATTGAAATCTCTAACAGATATTCCAATTCTGGTCTTCATCGAAGTAAAAGGTTTTAATGTGATTTTTTCAGTTCTCACTTTACTTCTCGTTCTCTAAATGACCTGGCAAATCTGTCAACACAGGCCACGCATAGGGGCCAAATTATTCCTGTGCTTGTTGGCAGTAGCCGCCAGAACATTGGAATACAACCACTTCTGGATGCAATCGTTGACTACTTGCCGAACCCAACAAACCACAAAGCACCCGCTCCTGTACAACGACTCATTCATCAAGTATGGTCCATGTACTCACACTCAAGGCCTCCAACAGGGTTTGATCTTCCGGTGACGGATTCCGCCCAACCACCCGTGTTGCTTGTTTTCAAGGTTTGTTTCGATCCTCACCGTGGACCGCTAAGCCTTGTCCGGGTCTACTCGGGCTCTGTAAAGAAAGGCAGTCTACTTACCAATTGGTCACTGAATCGAACAGTTCCGATAACGGAAAAGGTAGGTTTACTTCAGGCAGCCAACTTAGTTTATTTGTACTTTTTGTTAGCTTCTTCCACTGATAGCCTCTATCAAGCATGGTTTTTTATTATTGTCCACGAGCCGGTAGTTTCTGGATATCATCCCTCCCGAACTTTGGTTCTCGGTTACCTATGCCTGTGTATTTCAAGGCCTCTCTTTAGGATTTCTCTGCGGGGGCGATTCTAGTGTTCCTCTCATCCATTCTTGATGAAACACTTCAAAGCCACCGACGCGTGAATCTGTGAGGCTGATGTGTAGGAGAACCCTATAACGACTGTCTGGTCGATTTGGTGCGAGTAATTTGTCCGGCCTTATTCGAGCTCCCATTGATGGATGTACCCCTGGTCTGCGATTTCTCACATCTCTGAGGCAAGAGAGTGGCTACTTGATCGTTTTCATACACAGTTGAAAGTAAGAGTATGAAAAGGACTAAACTGTTTCAGAAACGAAAATCCTGTACACTGTTCTATATCTGCGATATACTCTTGATCAATCACCCTGCTAATCTGATGATTACGAGCAGTCTTTTGACCAACCGTTAAGGGATAGCCGGGCGCATCTGACGAACTGGACTGACTGGTGTTCGGTGGCAATCTTTGCGAAATGTTCAACCGAAACATTAGCAACAGGATGACATAACTTCCGGCGGAATAAAAATATTACTAGGAGACGCATTTTCTACAATAGGTGTATTCTCTGAATGCAACAATGCAGGCTCACCTCTGGACGGTATTATCGTTGTGGTAATCAGGTAGGCACAAGTTTGCGCTTTTTCATTTTCTGTACTGCCTCACTGGTAATTACCACTTTAGGTTCCACGATTACACTATATGCGACATTGCGAAACTCCTCAAAATTCTTAAGAATTATTGGCAGATTCCCTTATGAGCACTTCTGCTTCACGTCATCAGGTATTGGGTGTGTTCCAAATGACTGGCGATCAGCGTGAGTCGATTGACTGTGCTACGACGGGTAGTATTGTTGCTCTAGCGGGTCTCCAATCTACACACAGTGGTGACCTACTTGGTCCCGTACGCAGGGCGAGCACATCGAACAAGAATTCATCGATCGACCAAACCTGTAGCGAGGATGAGGATCACTATGGTTGGATCGACAATCTGTCGGAGTTGAACAAGTGTGAACCAGTCGTTTATGCTGCCCTAGAACCCGGAAGCCTATCAGCTGTGCGTCCCTTGGAATACGCTCTAGCTTGTATGCAGCGCGAAGATCCTAGCTTCACTGTGAGTTGATAGATATAAATGTTTGTGCGCCACTGTTGAGACCGGTGAGTGTATACTGGCTCAACTTGGAATTCCATGTTTGCTACAAATGTTTGTGTATCTAATATCGCAATATGAAGATGGATTTCCCCGAGTAGAAGCTCCAGTTCCCGGTAACCCGTTGAAGTAGTCTTTTTTATCTGTCATTACTTTTGTGTTCAGGTCGTAAGAATTACTGTGAATGTATTTGATTGGGTTGAGTGAGCTGATTTTGAAGTGCTACTCCAGTCCGATTGAGGTGTACCCGTCTCCCCTGCATATCTAGTGAGCACGTGTGCAACGCCTTATACTTGTCGTATATATATATATATATATATATATATATATATATATCGGTCAATAGTGGTCGAAACAGTGGATGCCTGAGCATAGTGTAGCACACACATATGGTTTAGAGTCCGCGATTGCGTAATCCTTTAGTTCCCAGTGGCCCATAGGCTGGGTCGATATCGACGTGTTCGTCAATAGATTCCTGTGTAGGGTACCACACCTCGGCAAACTCCCACTACCGTTTTGTTCTTGTGTGAGCAAGTACTTGGACGTTATCCCAATTGATCTGATGTCCTTCTCTGTCTTCGTGACTTGGAACAAGTGTTTCACTGAAATCACGTCGATTAGTGATGAACCGTTTGAAATCCAACCGTCAAGCTCGGTAAACAGACCAACAGCGAGGCAACACACCCAAGCTACCTTTATTCCGCAGCATCGCTAACTTCGTTTCACTATACCACAACCGCTCATTTCTGTACCCCCTCCGTCGAAAAAAAACTTTCTTCAGTCATTAGGACATGATTTGTGAGTAGTGTGTGGATGATATCTTATGCTAAAATTGTCACTTCATCAGGGATTTACGATTATTCTACAGAAATATGAAGCTGAATAAAAGCACAGTATCTTTATGCATTTCGGAATACCACGTTTTGGGAGTCATATTCAAACACTGCATCTCACCGCGAAATTCGAAAGGTTTCCTTCAATGTATATGGATAGTTTTTTCATCTGTTCTTCCAGCGTTGTTTGCACCACTGAACCAGCCGACAGAGCTCTAATCTTCCCTGTGGCCTTCTGTCGCCGGTAATTATAGTGGATGCAATTCATATTAAACATATAAGCGATCGTAACTATGTTTTTACACCCACAAGGAGTGAGGCGACATGAATAAAACGAATAAAAAGATGGCAAGGATATGACAGCTGGGACTACGGTACCACCGCTAAACACGGCGCGGACAGTATTGCTGAACACAGTTTTTGATTCCATAAAGCGTTGGAAACACGTGTAACACGTAATTGACGGTGATGAAGATGCCATTGTAAAATCCTCTCTGTAGTTTGTAACCCATTAACGGTAGTTTTTTCAGGTGCATACCCCGGTACAGCTGTATAGTAGCGACCCTGTAATCAGCAAAGTAATGACCACGGAGAAGTGCAATGTGATGACGAGTTGAGGGAGTAGATGAAAATCACTATAATGGCCTCGTCGCCACGTAGAATAGATCCATCGGATGACTTGGTCAACAGTAAGATTACAACGGACGCAGACCTCATACGGAAGCCGTCAGTCGGTTGAGAGAGAACTGACTCAGTGTGACAAGATGAATTCGTGCTAGATGACAAGCGGCATCAGAAATTTGTCTGGTAATACAACCCCACTGTTTTTCAAACCGTTTCGGTTTGACATTATACCACGGTTTATTCACCCTAACAGTTGCTTCTCGTGAGCTCATCTTACTGGCCGTTCACCATAATATTGGGGATCTGTTCTACATAGAATCGTAGCCGCAGTATTTTAGCTTTTCATGTGCTTCCACCAGTGGCTTAGTATAAAGTGTACATGTCTGTAAACATGTTTGGCCTTCATGCATGTTTACGTGTGCAACCTCGGGGTGAGTGCAACAGGGACATCGAGAAGAGGGCATACACGAGAAGCACAGTTTCACGTGTTGCCATGCCAGCGGTGTAGAGTTTCATCGGTAAGTCCAAAACAGATCTTAACGCATCGTTCAGCACCGACACCAGCGTCACGAGCGGCTGCCTGCCATCAGCAATACAGTCAATGTAGAACGGTAAAATAGAGTTAACGAGAACAACTCTTCAGTGGTTCATACCTCAGACAAAACTGACCAACAATTTGTCCCCCATTAGATGGTTGCTTAAAATATGGGTCGTCAACTACCCCTTTTCCGGTTGATGACCGCTGATGTGTAGGATTTGTTGACCAACCCAGAATTGTGAAGTGTCTCTCTTGTAGGCTTTTTCCTATACGTCCCACTTTTCTGCCTCCGGTTGTCTTCTCATAAATTCGTTCAAATCGGTCTGGTTCAGAAACCTATCACGATAACAGTGAGTTGGCGTTTTTTCGTGTGTATCGTAGTGACCCTCCGGCTGAAGTAGAATATCACACTGCATTCTACGTTCTTGTTTATTCCAACTTCTAACTTCCGTCAGCATATGAAAGAGTGGCCCGGGTGCAGTTTTTCATTGGACCTTTTCGTAACAAACACTTACCCTTATGGACTTTCATTCATTTTCATTCATTTCTTGTGCAACCGTGAACCAGCTCAATACAACACAGTTGTGCGGGTAATTTATTTATGTGAACGATTTTTGGCTGTCTCCTGTGTTCACCGGTAATAATTCATCAATCTTTCAAAATGTTTTCCTCAACACCAGGCTCGACTCGATGCCGAGACAGGGCAGTGGATCGTTGGTGGTATGGGCGATTTGCATCTCGAGGTTATTCTGTCACGCCTACAACGAGAATACAAAGTTGACGCTCGAATTGGACCCTTACTGATTGCCTACAAAGAATGTCCTCTAGTGCGTTCGAAACAACAACACCAGCAGCAGACCATCAGAACCTCACTTTTCCAAGGGTACGGTCGCGTCACCGGTTCGGTCGATGGAAGTGAGAAAGTGGCATTTGCGATTGTTTCAGTTGAAGCCAGCGAATATCCAAAACCGCAGGTTTGTTTCTTGAGTAAAACTTGATGTGTCTCACATTGGGAGCATTGGTTTAGTCTCTTTCATTCATTCAAAGGAGCCTTAGGAAGCAGCATATACATGATAGTGCGTGGCAGGTATTTAAAATGATATGGCTTTAAATGTCTTATACCACTTCACAGCATATTTGAGCTTTTGTAAGACACACAAATGTCTTTTTATTCCACTTGGGCTACTCCATGGATAAAAATGCATGTGCTTCGCGGTGCCGCTCATGGTCGCATGGTTATCCGAGTATGAGAAAAATCGTTCAGTGGTAGTACGCTTCGAACCTTCGGAGGAAAGGTTCTACTGCCCCAACCAAATGCAATGTACAGCGGGAGCAACGTCGAATGTACATATATTTTGGATGGCCTTGGATAACGATAAATGCGTTAGCACATATAAAAGTCAACCAGCCAAAAGGAGAGAAGCGCGGTGTTTTGATAAATGCCCAGGATGGCGGGAAATGGCGCGAAAGGTTAAAACTCAAATTTTCGGAAAACAACTTGGCAGTAATTCAACAATTACATAGTTTTGGGGGATACTGATATCCCCAACAGTAGATAAGTTGGTCGATCTTGGCAGCTGCATAAGTCCGGCTGGACTGGCGAAGGAAGAAATCATTCCACGAATTGGGAGGGCAAGGCAGCGTTTGCCAACCTCCGACACTTGTGGTACTGACGTGACATCGGCTTGACTGCCCAGGGTAATGAGTACAATTTTGCGATCCGATCTGTCCTACTTTATTGACCAGAAACGTAGCCACTCTATGTCTCACCGTCAATGTCTCCGAAGCGTTGCGCGGGCACTCTGGGAACATCTGTACTTCTGAGGTATACCAGGGGTTTTCGGGAAAGTCGGTTTCCTCTTTAGATTAACCGGTCACACTCCACAGGTCCGCTGGCTAGGCCATGTACTTCCTATGCCAGAGGACCATGTAGCTCGTAGATCTCTTTTCGCCCAGCCTTGTGTCGGATGGAGGCGATCCAGGGATGGTTATTCCATAATTTGGCAATGACACATGAAAGACCTTTCCAGTCAACTGAGTCGCTTTGGTAGCTGCCGTACTTCCGAATGAGGACGCTGGGAAGAGATAAACCAGTGGTTAGTGTCCCCGACGTATATGGAAGTGCCACGTGGCTAGTGGTGCTCTTGCACCAAAGCATCGCCTTCACTGCATTGCTCCAACTTCTTGCCACATTAGGCAAGCCGATTTATTTGACTTCGATGGACTGATTAGGCCACCGCCCCCAGTGCGTAACTCTCATTCCCTTATTCTCCATATCCTTGGTGAACGAAGATGTAGCAGATGGAACCACTGCACTCCGCTAGACGGTTTGCGAGCTGGGAAAACTAAACTGAACGAAAAGCTGAATTCAGAAACGAGAATAATTCACATGACGAGTGAAACTTTGGTCTGAGAAGTTGCCACTCGAAAAGCCAGTCAACACGTGTCTACGTGATGTGGTTCCGTGATTGAAAATTAGAGGCTCTATATCTTTTTCAAGTGCGAACCAATCATAATGCAAATCAGCCACTTGTGGTCGAACGGTTAAATGTTCAAACTACCAGCCGGGAGGTCGAGTTTTCGAAACTTCCTGGAGTTTTGATAAATGCGTCCTGCTGATGATTCCCAATAAGGATGAAACAGGTGCACAGTGCTTGGCTTTTCGGGATTGATTGGCTTCACTTACAGGGCGAAACCTCAGACGAAACCAGTTTATCAGCCTTCTGTCCGGACATTCCAACTTTCTGAAGGCGATCGAAGTACACCATCGTGTACGGGAATTTTGTTATCCCTATATGGTCTGGCATCTGTTTAACTGTGACTCATTTCTTGATGTGCTGTTACCATGCTTTTGCGCTTAAGTTACTCAGTTTAGGCTCTCTTTCCACCAACATAGATGCTCATTTCCTGCCTTCAGGAAGTCGGTATCGCCATGTGTAGAGCTGGGTAGAGGGGTTGGTGATCGTCCGATAATTTTTTGTAGGCGAAGTTATTACAGCCCTCAGAGCGATTTTCGACTGTCAAGCTGACTATAATACTCCTGGAGGCTCACTGCACTTACGAGACACTATTCATTCCCAAATAGACTAGGATTTATGATATGGCGACGATAAAACCCAACAGAGAACACCTGAAATGACAAATTTGTTATTAGAGTTTAAAGGAACAGCTAGTGCTCTCAATTTGAGAGCATAAAACGGAAGTCACAAGACACAAGTCACAAAAACAATTTGAATATGAAATGACCAACTCAGGTTTTTAGCTAAGGTAACTCCGAAGTATTTCATATCAGTGGGTATCAACCGTAGCATGTCAATAACTTGGTTACGATTACCCGAAGGGAGCAATAAGGTAGCATTTTGTTATTTCCGAAGAGAGCGTTCTGAGGAACACGTAGCAAGTTCGTTC
>SJOL01006154.1:326165-339730 GCA_004794785.1 Opisthorchis felineus
GCCACAGTTACGAGGAAGTTTGGGGAGTATGAAATTTGTCAACCGACTATGTTCAACTGTCTCCAGTTTCCGCAGCAACAGTCGAACTTCCCATGCGTCATCAAACTGAGCAAAGTCGGTTTGAAACATGTCCTCATATTTATTGGACTAAGTTCCGAAAGTTCGTCCAGATTCAGTGTCAAAATTGAATTCGGTAATCGAGCCGGCTGCAACATCTGTAGATGAAGCCGAAAATGACAGTGTGTTCGAGTTGTCGCCAGTTGTTGTGTCTTGTTGATGGTGGTGCAACTTCCATGTCGGCCATTGGCTTTCTGTTTCACCCACTATGGTGTATCAGAATGCACGGTAGCTTGAGACAGCCATTTATGGAGACAAAGGAAGGTTATTAGAACTGTATTTACGGGGTCATCACAGAATGTTCCACAAGGTCACGCTAGAATCTCCGTGAGGGGCGTGAAGCGCTGAGCTATAGACTCTTGATCTAGGTTGACTGGCATTCTGACCAATCAAAGCACGCCTTCGTCTAATCCGTAGCCCGCGCGTGATACATCCGTCCAATCGACGTGATATTCGGTTATTAAGAGCGGCTGGCTTCCGGACACCAGGCGCGACAGTAATGACGGCTCAGAGCACCGCACATGACGACGACTGTAAACAGAAGGGGGACACGTCTTCTGTGACTTGAAACGTGGGAAGTGAGAATGGATGAGAAAGCCCTGAAAGGTTAACTGCTCTTGTTACGAAAGAATTCAAACACCACGGAACAAACCGCACTTCTCACTGATATTCGGCTGGCTAATCAAGGGAAGCTACGGGAGGCTGGCTCCGGTTGTATCTTTCACTGGAACGGAACAACATCGAGGTGAACACGGTGTCCAGTTCGCATTTTCAGATCATAAGAACAATAGAGTAATAACTGTACCAATTTGAGAATGATGACTATCTAATTCAGGCTATCAATGGGAATGTTTGCCACATTTATCAGGGCCTATGCTCCAAAACGTCATACTCAGATGAGGAAAAAGAACATTTTACAACCAACCGTTTGACTTGATCAGATCTGAACCTCCTCTTTTCTGTTGGGCGATTTCAGTGTTGGGCTTAATGAAAAAAACGCATGGTGGACCAAACAAAATGAGCCATAGTCGTACGTGGACCGTCACAAATAATGGAAACATCACTCTTCATTACTACTCAGCCGGCCAGGATATGTTGATTTGAGCTATGGAGGTGTCTCCCCTACAAGCACAGAACGCTGAGGGAAACAAACCGACTGTAAAATGGGGTAGCATCTAGATTAGACGGCTGATTGGACGGAACTGTTCAAGTTGGGGGAAGGACACTGCAGAACGAACTTTTCCACCTGTTTTGCTGAATTTGGGAGGTGGGAGACTCCAAGGATGCAACGATAGTTCCTTTGTAAAAGGGAAGGAGAATCGACATTAAACGGACAGTTACTGCGGACTCTGTCTCCTATGCCCAGTAGGTAAGATTATAGCTTGTATCCTTCTAAGTCGACTAGTTTATGACATCCTAGAGGAGAAGTATGGATTTCGAAGTGAATGAAGTACGATTGATTTAATTTTTACCAAGATTGGGCTCGAGATAGCTCAGTGGTTAAGGCGCCAGCCTACAGACCGGAAGATCCGTGGTTCGAACCCAACCTCAGCATCTCGACTGCTCCTGTCTAGGCTTGGGCAACATGGCAAAATCCCAAACCAGTGCCTCCTTCAGTTGGTATGGCAGCTGGGCACCGAAAGGGTGCTACAGCCGAAGGAAGAAGTTTTTTGCGGCAAAACAAGTTTAAGAGAGGTGTCATGAACGGAATCAACCGCCCCATGAATTCCTCGTGGACCTCACCAAAGTCTCCGATTCAGTGAACAGAGAAGAACCTCGAATCGTCTTACGATAGCTTAGCTGTCCAAATAAATGTGTCAATCTCACCAGTGCCCTTCCGCCTGGGATAAAATCCCTGGCGTGGACCTGCGGAACTACCCCGAACGATTTCGTAATCGATACCGGAGTGAAGCAAGGCTGTGCCTTTGCCCTAGCTCTTTTCTGTCTCTATTTAACGATCATCTGCACAGAGGCGTCCCGTCACATGGTAAATGGTATACAATTCGATATCGTTTTCATGGTTATTCACTCAATTCGAAGCGTTTCCCTGCCCAAACTTTTGCGTATGTTTAACTCCCGTATGCTGGTGTTTGCAGGCGACCGCGTCTTATTTTCGCATTCGGAACCGGAATTACAGTGGCTGACTACGCCGTACTGTGGCATCTCGCTTTCGCTTAAGTATAAATATTTTCAAAATGCTTGTCTTTCATCAGCCTGCAATGGTGGAGATTCAACATAGAACATCACGTATTCTATTAAATGGTTGTGAGACAGCGTGCTGGACAGATTTCTGCTATCTTGACAGCGCACTACCCACAGAGCCGGCAAGTCAGCGAAATGAACGCACGAATCGCAAAACCCAGCACGACATTTGGTTGCCTTGAAAAGCGCATCTGGCGCAATTATTAATTACGCACATACCAAGAACGCAATGTATCGAGCTATTGTGCTACCTTCACTACTGTACGACAGAGAAATCTGAATGCTATATAGACGGCGTGTTCAGGTTCTTAATCGAATTCACTTGCACTGTGAGTGCGAAATCCTTCAGATTAAATAGAATGACAAAATCTGCAACAGCGACATCTTAGGAGGAGCAAATGCTGTTGGAATGGAATGCAGTCTGATGCAAAATCAGTGCTACTGCTTAGGTCACCTGAAACGAACGGGCGAAACTGACGTCCGAAAACAATTCGTATACAGGCAGCTGAAGAACAAGGATCAAAATCGGTAACGCTCGAAATTCTGCTATTAGGACAGTCTTAACGTAAATTTGACAGACTGTACTTTCTATTTTAGCTCATTGGAGGACCTGGCACTCGACAGAACGGTATAGGGCGTGCGAAGATTCAAGAGGCAACATGTCACGTTGCTGGAAAACAAGCTAGCCATTCGGAGAGGGTTGAATATTCATCCGAAGGATGATAGAACCATTAGGCGCAGGATTAATTGATGTTGTGTTAATGAGCGGCTCCCGGTGAAATATACATGGTGCCCTAGTGGGAGAGCTGCTGTATTATGCTGAAATTTAGTGGAAATGACCTATCGTGTCGGTACCTCGATGGTACATCGGTATTCGGTGCCGGCACCCATTGCTATGCCATCATAAATGGACCGACCGATTGCTTGTGACAGGTCTCTGAACGCTCGCCCACCGATTCCATTCCCTCAAATTTGCTTCAACGCCAAGGACTTGCGCGCAGCATCTCAGTCAGGTCCGAGCAGACCGTCTGTAATTTCTTACCATACGCAGAATTCCAGTGGTTTGAACACTGTCGACCGGCAAATGTAATTCGGATGCGACTTATTGATATATAGTTTTGAGGGTGTTATTATTAACAGGATTAGGGTTGTCCTAATTGGATTGCTTTTTCATACAATTTCCCTAGCCTTACACCCTGGTAACTAAACTCATCTGAACGCCCACATCAACTTCTTCACCACTGCTCACCATATAGTTTCTTCGATGGATTGGGTCTGAATCTTTCTACTCTGAAGTTTTTTCCACATCTTTGATTCTGTGTAGGTTTTGATTCTGTCCTCAACTGAGAGGATGTGTTGGCATACATTTATTTTGCAGGTACTTACTCGTGGCAATTCATGGTCGCCTAAATTCGATTTCTGATCACTGTGCCCACCCGACTGATTGCATACGTTAGGTTCTTGTTACTTCTATCGCTTGGTTATCGGCAACTGATGCTGGCAACAGGTCTCCGACAGGCGAAATTGCTTATTCCATATGGTACCGTATTGTATCGTATCATCTCTCCATAAAATTGACTTCCGATTTGTTGGTAAGCCGCACCAAGTGCAAAACGCTGATATGTCTGAATCTGACGTTGACGTGTTTGAATGGCTTATTTGCTTGATATTACCTATCACTCGCGCTCATAGTGTAGTGTTTTCGCGCTGAACTTGGGTCACCCTTAGATCGGCGTCTTTCTTTTTCCCGCAAGATTCACTTTGATCGTTCTTGGCTTGGTCACGTGGAACAGACTGGAAAAAATGAAATTGGTGGCTCTCATGGACGCCTTCAACATAACATTCGCGAAGTTTGCCTTTCGACACTTGAAATGGCTGGACCGCTGATGCGTTCACCAGTGGTAAACGTAGCGGTTCGCTTAAATCGAGTTGCTTGTGAATCACTTAGTCGTCTGCCACAATCCATCGCCGACGTAGATGTCAGTCAACTACCGGCCTTGACCAGACTGCCGTCGTCAAATTCAGCCCTTGCGTCTTTCATCACGCTACTCCGGTCGGCAGTAGCTGCTGCTGTGACGGACGGAGTGCGTAAAATACCAGAATGGCGGATTATGGAACCAATGATGTCTGTGGAATTGCGAGTCCCCGCTCATTCAGGTAGGTCAGTTTAGTCACTTAGTATCTTGCCCACGTATACCGCAATCGTATAAGCTAAACAACAAGTCATTTCAAGGCTAGATTGAACTGAGCTTGCAAATTATTGTCTGTGGAATGTATGTGGTTAGATGGGGGCCTTGGAAACGCCCATATTAGACTCATGTCTCCAGGTCTCTTCAGCTTAGTAGTTCTGACGCTCTTACGTGGTAAAGATCAATCGATTAATCAGGGATAGATGCTGAATATCTAGAAGCTGTGACTGAACATGTTGGAATTTCATGGTGTGTTCCGTTTCAGGATCGAACGTTGACGACACGCAAGTTTTCCCGTCTGCTGGAGTTTTTTCCCTTCGGGTTGTGAATGTACGGTCAGGTGACGTGGAATCTGATCTTTCAATTGATTTCTGGGGTGGGATGGCACCCTCTGAGGGACCCATTGTATTATACTGTTGCACTGCGATGACAGGAGCAGAACTGTTCAAACCAGAGTGATTTGAAATCTAATTTTCCAAATCCCGCAAACGTCTTGAGCGCATTTTTGTGCTTGGGAGTATAGATTAGAACTGCTAGGCAGAAACCGGCGCAGTTCAGCAGTGGACACGTGACTTTTCGCCATGAAAACACCCTGGTGATAGGATTTTCAGTGGGCAAAAGGAATTTTCGGTCAACGTCTTGGATACTGATGACGTTCTGGAAGTATATGGAATTCATCACAGTTTCTCTTATTCCGAGTGAAGGTTCTAACCATAGGGGAAATTCTGCTCCGTTTCCATATTCCAGTTTTCTGACAGCCGATTTCTCGGAATATCTCGACAGCTTGAAGTGAAAATGTTGCAAGCAACCGTTTAGTCTTTCGTACACACTCTCTTTGGACGTCTCATTTCCATCGGTAGCTGGCTTTCTGTCGGGTCTCCTTCCACGTTGTACACATTTATGAACGATTCCATGGATCATATGGAAACCTTTAAGATCATGAAAATGACTATTTTTCCAGGTTGTTTTTGTGGATTCTCCGTCTCCTGAAGCACGTTTGTTAAATTTTTTCTATGCGATAAGAATTTGATGTTGAGCTGACCCTTATCAAATCGGTGGGTTCGTGGGGAGTGTTCATTCGTAGCTCTGGATTCGCGGACGATTGTCAGTTTAAGTGCGGAAATGGAGAATGCACATGGCGAGTGCGAGTTAATCACACTGCCAACCAGACGCTCGTGACCGAACAGTTTAGTCTTCAACTACTAGCCTGGTGGCTACGAGTTCGAGTCTTCTTGGTGATTCATGTGATACACACTGCTGTTGATTCCAAACGGGACTGAAACATGTGTACAGTGCTTCTTGGCTTCTCAGCATGGATTGACTTCACCTACAAAACAACGTATCCTTCGATAAGTAAGCATTTGAACGCCAAACGACGTTACATGGCTCATCAGTGAACACAGACGTAGAAAATTATTTGCTGAGATGTGGGATTACTCCATATTTCTAATGCTTTTCTTGACCGTTTTAGTGTACAAAATGAACGCTGTGCAGAGTATGATACAGTGTGTCTCGCCAATATCAGTGGTCTTTCTGCTTCCGGTGTGGAGTTAGGTGTGACTACATCAGTCGTCATGCAATAAAGTGTTTCCCATTGTTCCTTTAGAATTTATCTTCCAATTCCCTTCCATAAAGTGTCTTCTTGCCTAACTTCCTTTTTTGTCGAATGAATCATCCCTGCCGATTTTTTTATCACAAGTTTTTATTAATCTGGCGTTCCCTATTATCTCTTCATGGTCTATCAGATTTACCTTCCCTGGCTGTGTTAGCTTAACTGACAGTTATGGGTGAGTGGCAGTGTTATGAGAAGCCAGCTATATATTTTTGTTGCTCGAACCAATTAGTACACATGTGGTAAACATCAGTTATAGAGATAAACCCCGTTCTGCGCGGCTCATTATTTTCATGGTTACGACATACATCTGTTTGCTTCCGTTTTTTGCCACAGATAATCAGAGTGATTCCCTGTCCCGATTCCTTGGTGATCTGTCTGCCCGGCGAGCGGAAATTCTGGTAGTGGATTCAGCCGAATCATCAGATCCGTCAAACAAGACATCGGAGGCATATCATATGATTCAAGCAATGGCACCACTGTCAGAATTGGTTGGTTATTCGGCGACAGCACGAAGTATTTCTTCTGGGCGAGCAGAGGTTCATATGAAGCTGGCAGAATATCGCCCCGTGAGCCAAGAGTATCAAGCACAGTTGCTCAGTCGCCTTCAGTGGAGGGCTCCAGTAGAATGATCATTGTCGCAGTCCTAGCCAAATTTATCCTGCAGGTATGCCGTGACTACTTTGTATCTCCGCAGCCATGTCCAAGTTTTCTCTGAAACCTACCGCCTTTTGCTCTTGTACAATACATCTTGTCGTGTAGACTGTCTTTTTTTTACAAACTAGCCAGTCAGCCAACGAAATTCACAATTCACGTCTTCGTTTTTCGTGGAATGCGTCCGCGATTGGGAGGCGGAACATTTTACAGTATGGCGTCGGTCGCTTTTATTGTATTTCAACATCAGCCTCCAAGGGTTTCTCTCTCCGGCGACTTCAGTTCCGGTCCCCTCGCATTCGCTTCCCATGCTTTGCTGTGGTCTGGGAGACAATCCCGGTTTCAACGACGTTTTATCCATAGCACATATCTGAAATCGTGCCGCTGGTTGATTGACAATAGACCAAACTTCGATTTTTAGACGGACGTGTACGCTACCACATCAATCACACCTGTACACATATGACCGAAATCGGCTGTATCAGGGATACCGCTCAGAGGAGCTAAGTTTTAGAACAGCAGTGGCATAGTTTATCTCATACTGTGTGGTCATTTCCGAAATTGTGTCGTTAGAATGGAATTTATTAGAGCAGGAGTACTTTATTTTGAAAGGAGTCAACGCTAGACGTAACTCTAGTAATGTTCTTTCATTGCTTAACTTAGTTGGCGTTTCTACATCAGCGTAATTGGTTTTTCGATTAGATGAACTGGAGCACATTGTCAGTTGCCACAACACACAGTCGACTTTTCTCACTATAGACATCCGAACAGCGAGCAACTTTTTTCAACGTGCTTTGAAGAATTTGTGATCATGGTTGGTGATTAGTATTCGGAAATGATGTAATCCAAACACATCTGGCATTCTAAGGCCCACTTTAAACATATCGGGATTCTATGCCTTGTGTGACTCAAAATACTTGGATGTTGAATTGATTGAAACACACTTTTGTAGAGGCCGACTGTCCTTCCTATAAGCATTCTTACATTTTCGATTATGTTTGGTGCTGAAAAGACGTATTCAGTTCGTCGTACCATAAGACCACAAATTTGTGACGCCAAATTCGCTGAGCTTCTATAAATTTTCGGTGTAAAGATGTCCATCTATCTTAACATTCACTTGTCTTTCGCGGTTCAGCTGGAGTTTGCACATTTAGTGAGAACCTTGAGCAGAGTTCCTTTTCATCCGTTGCCGTCCTCAAGAGGATAGAAGAACGGTAGTTGAGAGTTTTATTACCTATTCTTTCCTCGATGAGCGATTGTCTACAATTGGGGAACGAATTTTGTCGCATTTTTTAGTGATCCGTTTCCAGTATGGCTTGTCTGGCATATTTCCATGACAGATACCTCATTTTGTTCATCCCCCACTATTGTTTGTTGGCCTCAATCGATCTACGCGCTTAGGGTTGCGTAATTTTGATGGTGGCACAATGAACGGCCTGAGGATGTTGAGACGATCCGTCAGGCCGGCTCTGGCTTTTGATGTACGGTTGCGTATAGTGAACTATGGGACCTTTATTTCATACTTAGTGAAGATAGGATGCGTCCATAATGCCCTGCATTCAGTTATGAGATATTGAGACTCGTATATTTATGACCCATTTTAATCGTATTCACATGAAACGTTGGTGAATGGTGCAAACTCCTCTATGCAACATATTTCGACAAAGCTCACGCCTAGATTACCTAAGTGTGCATTACCTGGATCCTGGTATGTGTTGGGCAGTGTTACTTTGGGTTGGCAGTTTACTGTCAACAGCTGACAATTATACTAACCAGAAAACCCGATTTGCAGCAAACATCTATAGTGTAGATAGGAAAACAAACGACATTCGCGTTCAGCTAGGCACGAGTGTCAGATGACATTTTGACAAACAGAAGACTGAATAGCGGAATTCCACGATAAGAGGTGGAAAATCCTGGAGTTGTTGCATGGTCAGTACGATATCTCAAGACTGTTGCTTGTAAGTTGCAAATTGTTTACTTCACATGACGTTTCAGACAGGATTATAACGGACTTCAGTCAAGGGCAAGCCGATGCTCCATGCATGCAAACCTCAGTCTAAAACAATGGCTCGTCCTTGTTATGGAACTTTATTTCGGAGTTCGTTCCCGTGAGAACAGAAGGCCGCCATGAATCATGTACCGGAGATGCAGTTGTACAGTTTTGGTCACCGAAAAATGGGAAAATAGGAGAGTGGTAGCCAGGCATTAGAGGAGATGGCATAATCAGTTGAATGGTGTTCAATCATTTTAGTTGTCCCAGGAAGCGGGAAAATGGGCAGCTACACACTGAAGGCTACAGCTTTGATGCAAGGGTGATGCCGACTGCGTGATTGAGCCCGATCTACCAATGTTATCAACCATTGATGAGTTCACTCCCGACGTCCGTATCCATGGAGGTGACGATTGTCAGTCCGACTGAGTTTACTGGTCATTACTTTCACATTTTGTTGCCAGGTTATAGGCTGTCTGCCTCTCGGTCGTTTTTAAATAGCTTAGGACTAGGCAAATCAACTCTGTGAAGTCGACGGTATCCCGTCCCAACTAGCATGACGTATGAAGCGTGAGTGGCTAATCAATCGCGGGACTGTGCATTTTTCCTGAAATTATCTGGCATACTTCAACATTCCTAATCGGATGTTCCCAACAGATCCTGCCAATGCTTCGGAGAGACCGATCTTCACACGCCAAGGCTTTTCTTACGTCCTCTGCGTAGGGACCGCGCTTCTGATCCATAAAGCAATCAGGATCCCACTGTCACGGTGTGCACCTCACCCTTAACAGATAAACAAACGTCACGCCGGTGCCACATTGTTGGAGTTTCGCAAATATTGCCCTAGTCTTCACGATTCCAGAACCGATCTAGTTAGCTACCTAAATCCAGCTAGTCCACCGGAACATGTTCAATCGCTCTATCACGTCGATCGGCTGGTCTGCAATCATTCGGTTTGGGCTTGATCCCACCTGGAATTGTGGCAACAAGTTATAATTTGCATATGTGCAGCGCAAACCAAACCAAGCGGAAAAGTCAATTAGGTTCCGAACCAAGAAGAACAATATCATCTGCGTATTCACTATCTGTGAGAGAATGCTTTTGGAGAATTTCCATACCCTAGGTCTCAGAAGCAGGCAGTTTCAAGCAGCACGTCATTAACAAATTTAAAAAGATATAGCGAGAGGGGACAGCCTTATGTTACACCGCTAGACGTTGTGAACTCAGACGGCAGCCTATTGTATAACCGTACTCATCCAAAGTAGTTGGCACCCAGTGCCATTGTGGGGGATAAAACGTTAAGAGGGACACCTTTGATGGCGAAGTGCCGCTACAATGAAACCTAATTTGGTTCTCACGAATTTGTCACTCATCAGTTGACCAACCTGCCCAAAAGAATGCCACAGAGATTGTTTTCGTTGATGTTCTCGTGCTCTTTTTGAAGGTAAGGTCACTTTTGAGGCGCTGCATTCCATCGGGATTCTGTTATCGCTTCAAATATGTACTAAGGTTATCAGGCTGCTCACCGGGGCTTTAGATCGTTGACAACCGCATCGTGCAAACCATTCGGACCAAGTGCCTTATTACGATGGGGGAATGACACCTGGCTCTGGATTTCTGTTACTGATAGTGGACTGGTATCGGTTTTTCATACTGCTTCGTTGGGTTTTTCCGGAGATCGGAATGTTTGTAGCTCCGGTACGCTCATTGGTGATGGATCAGTTGGCTGTTCATCCTTTCGCCGAACATGGCAATTAGCTTGCAAACGTTTATTCACCAATCCAGGTGACATCTTCATTACGCGACTGCGTGCAGTGTGTTGAAGAAGGCCAGCTGAATTCTTTTTAAATGTTCAGCCAATCCCTTGAGAAGATTCTGCCAGTGAATTGCTGTTCCATCTTTTTCGCAAGTCGTCTCACGGGCACTGAAATACTTTTGGACAGTTGATGGAATCAGGTGGGATAAGGTGGCTGTGTCCTGCAGCGAATGCCTTCTCTGCCCTCTGGAGCTTCGCGATTCACCAGCTTTGTCATTATTCCGGCCTTTTATGGAACCTACGCTGGCCGTCTTTGTCTCTAGTTACTGCTACAGTTTTTCCGGCGGCACCAAGGTCTGCCGACGTCGATGGTATCCAGCGTTCATTTGACCAAGTTGGATGACCTGGAAAGCTGAGAACATAGCTTCTTTCACTAGCTTTCATTCAACCTCCAACCAAATTGACTGTGTGACTGTGCGTTTGCAGTAGCTTTCCAGCCGGATCAGCTACTGAAACTTTTCGAAATTGAACTGCTTGGTTCCGGTATGCGTGGCCCGGAGGCAAAGAGATCTGATAATCAAGTACGCACAACGGCGTGACCGGAGACACGTTGCGTACCCCAGAATAAATGGTATCTTTAATTGAGTCTCTCCATCAGTAAATGACAGCCATATGATCCAACTGAGTCTATGACTCGTTTACGACTACTGGCCTCCAATTAATTCGATGTGTGTTTGTGGTGATAGTTTATAGTGGCCAGACAACCATACAGCGCAAGAGTGTGTGTTTAGTGGGATCCAGTCCAAAGAAGTGTTTTCGGCTCTGGGACAGAACAACTCCAACACCGTGGATACCACGAGCCATTGCACCGAGATCACGCGACACCAGAAGATCGAAGTGTGGAATTGCTGAGGGCGTCCTGAATGGTTTTGTGAACATGACCGAAGTGGAATCGTGTAGTCGTGTTTTGAAGACACCACACATTGACAGAAAGCGAATGCAAAGTTTCAGCTACAGAAAGATGGTATGGACGTTGGAAATATCAACACGGATCAGTTCTTATGAGTTTACGGATGGATTATTTTGGTTTATGTACGTCATCTGCTAAATTTATTTTGTTTGGTGTTACGTTAGACACACGACAGTGATTAGGGAACTGGCAGATGGTGTGACTGCGGTGGACCTGTTGAAGAGTGTAGAGGGTTTGTGAGTGAAGGTCAGCGAACAAAAAACTGCCACTATACAGCAGCCATGAATAGTGCCCGCTAGGCTCTCCATCTTCATTTGGCTTCTTTCGTGATCATTGCTTTGCTATCACGCCTCACATGTTTTTGGATATGTTCTCTTGTGGAGCTGTTTGCACGATGGTCCGGTAGTCAACTTATAAGCCAGTACGATTCGAGGTCCCTGCATAATGAATTGTCATTTTCCTCACGTGCTCTTTGCAGATAAATGGAGAGAGTTGATCGATAATTGCCTGAGTTTTGGAATCGATGGTGTCTCTTCCATAGGGTTGAAACAAATAACTTTCACCTGTCATAAACCGTAGAAGCCATCCAATGTGAATTCGGCCTTTGTGCAGTTTTCGTCCGCTGAATGACGCTTTCTTTATCACTGATCATTACGTCCCTGCATTCGTGATCCCATAACGTATGGCCTGCGAACTTGACTTTATGTCTCATGAGTACTCTGCTCGGACATCCGGCCTTCTTCAGTTGAGCATGTTCTGAATACAGGCAACGAAAGTACTCGACCCTCGAATGCAACTCGATTGGCCCTTTTTACACTTGAGTCATTCACGATGGTTAATAACCCCCTACTTTCCGTGGTTTTTCAGGGGTTTTGGTACAATTTGTTTTACTTTGTGACCTCATCCACAAGGATCTGTCAGGAAATCGTTCATCTAATTTTGTTACCGGGAAAATTTTATTGCGCTACATCAGACGCTTCTCACAGCCAATTTTTAGGCTTAGTCCAGGACAGCAAGGAATGGTGTGCTCTCCTTCACTGGACGCGGATGAGTTATCGGTTTCCTCATACCAAGACCAAACCCCATCATTGAGTGTCGAGAACATCGGAATCGTGATTTCGGGGAACCACTGGTTGAATCCGCGAACCTCGGACTGCAGTCCAGACGAAGTAGCCTTGATAACGCTTCGCATGTTCTCAGCACCTGTTCTTTTAGCACACTATTGAGTTAGGACCGCACATTTGTTGAGGAAATCCTTACTTTGCTGGGCTCGAGATAACTCAGTGGTGGAGGTTCGACCGGAAGGTCCGTGTTTCGAACCGAACCCCGACATCTCGACACCTGTCTAGGCTTGGGTATCCTGGTAGTATCTCAGCACTCTTGGTTTCCCCGAGTGGCATCGCACCTATGAATGGGAAGGGGGTTGCAGCTGGCCGGTTTTTATTATTGTTGATTACTCAGCATGACAAAAGTGTGTTTTGCTACGTTGTGCCATTTAACCACATCCAAGTGGTAAGTGGGTCCCTAAGGATGCCAGAACCCCAACGACACATCTATTCTTACCTATTTATGTTGCATTTGGCATCTCCCAGTTAGTTGCTGACACAGTGGTCTTCTTTACAGACAACTCCTTCCACGAAGGAGTCCGGTCAACACCGTACTAATTGTTACAGGTACATCATGCGTGCACGAACTGCCTTAACACGACGTGAAGTATTCTATGGAAACTCCAGCTAGAACAGTAATTAAACCCAGTCCTCGGTGGTCGACACACCCAAAGCCAACATCTTGAAAATGAATTTCACTATCATTTGGGACGGCTGTGAAGGTCTCCTTCACTGAGACAGAGGTGTGACACTTGTAAACTGCTATTTTCTATGCTCAATATAATCTTTCTCCCTATCAATATCGGCCACGTTACTGTACAAAAGTTTGTTTTAATGAAATACACAACAACCGCCCTCTTCTTGGGTTCAACTTGACTTTGCGATTTTTGCTGAGTGACTGTTGTTGTGACTGCCGGCTGATTATCATTGGCTGGTACTAATTCTCAACGTGAACAAAAATTTCAG
>SJOL01006154.1:364641-398077 GCA_004794785.1 Opisthorchis felineus
GTAAGTTACATTGTACTTTATTGTTGGTCAGACATCTGACTATTGATCCATCTGTTATGAGAGACTGAGACGAGTGTCGCACTGACACCCCACAGTATAGCTTAATGTGTCGCGGAGGTGCATAAACTGTCGCATCACGATAAGGTCCAGTCCGTTCGGGACAGAGTAAAAGTATGCCCACTTCTAAGCCCAACATATTGATTCATGCATGTATTCACCTGTGTGAAATGACAATGTGGATTCCTCACGTGCATTGTGGTTTTGTTCTTATGTTTTATACGAGTTAGTTCTACCATTTCTACAGCCTCTTCTGTTTTTCCGGTGTAAAGGGATGTTGTACATCATATCTGACACAGATACAAAGGGCTGATTCGGTTACTAGAAGTGTCACGTAACGCTAGTGTGTTTTTCTGTGTAGAAAGCTGTTTTACATTAAAGTGACCGATTCCAGGGAACCTGCCTTTTAAATAGATGATTGAGAGGACCACGAACACGCTGCATATATGATAGAAAAGTACTCTAATGGCTCAGCAAGCCGAGGAGAGATTGTAGGGAGGACTTAGCCGCCGTTGACGGTATTCTCTGAGTTGCACCAATATC
Source organism: Opisthorchis felineus (assembly GCA_004794785.1). NCBI lineage: Eukaryota > Metazoa > Platyhelminthes > Trematoda > Opisthorchiida > Opisthorchiidae > Opisthorchis > Opisthorchis felineus. Next base: position 365,242 of record SJOL01006154.1, read on the forward strand.
GTCTGGGTCAGGATGACCAAATTTGTTGAAAATAAAATCCAAATACTTGATAGATGTAAGGAAAAATGGACATTTTCCTGTTCGGAGATCAGTTTCAAGCGGTGAAGGAGTCTATCCTGATCAGACGCTGTCAGAATGATATCCAAATACGCCACGACTCCTGCTAGCCCAATAAGCAAAATGACCACGATCTGTTGGAATATGGCTAGCGCCGTGTTTAACCTAAAGGGAAGAGGGCTGAAGTGGAAGAGGCCAAGGTGCATGTTAATATTTAGATCACCGTGGCCAGTCGTAACCTCAATCCTAATTGAGTATCAGCTAGATCGAGTTCAACAGCGCCACCGTTGATCTTGTGAAACAGGTATTCTGGAACTGGGAGGGGATACTGGTGTGAACTGAGTGCAATATTCAGGCCTGTGGAATAATCAACGAGAAACCTGGCCTTCCCGTATGCCTGCTTGACCACAACAATGAGAGCTACCCAGGGAGGTTAATTGATAGGCTGGATAACAACTGGCGTCAGTAGACGACAAAGTTTAGCGTCCACAGATCCAAGGGCCGCGTTAGTACAAGGTGTTTTGGTCTGAATCCCGATTTGCTATTGGGTTTCAAATGAAATGTGTCGTGGGCTTTAGAACAGTGCCAAAGAACATCTTGAAAAACATTAGGGAAGTTCGATTTGATCATGATTCCAAGTCGTTTGGAAATACTTGTATGGGTGAGGTGCCCGCTGTCATATACAGGCTGTAAAGGAACACAAAAAAACTCTAATTTATCCAGTAAAGACTGAGCACATTCAGATGTGGGCAATCTGTGAGGCACCATGTGCCCTTAAATCGCACATTATTGAAGGACAGCAAACAGACTGTGAAGCATCATTGCAACAAGCAAACGGTATCTTTGAGTGACGCTTGATACCAGGACCTCCAGGAAGGCAAAACAAAGTCGGAGCTGGGTTTCTATACGGTACTAATAACATAAGACATCAATTCACAGAATGTACAAACCTCGACAGTAGATACTAGTAAACAACAAATGGTCCACCTGGACTACAAAGGTACGAACCAAATGAGCAAACAGGCTCCCACGTGCGACGGTCACACGTGCGTAAGGTCGGCCACAAATGGCTGGATGACCTCAATGCCAAATGGGTGAAGTGGTAAGGACAAACAAACGTCAGTTCATATAGACGCACTAAACACAAAAGTGGAGCGGGGGTTACAAGTAGGGACAAGAAACGTGGGGAATTTCAAATGTCAAAGTAATGGATGATACAATGCCCGCCAAATTCTCCACGTTGACTCAGCGGACGCCCCGGTTCTTGCACTCTACCTATGCTCAGCTCCATTCTAAGGTACCCTATCAACCACCGACACGAATGGTCCGAGTCCACTCCTGCCACAAGTGCCGGCTTCGATGGGGTACAAGCCTAATCGCGTCCCTCCAGCAAACATACCTTTCTAATATCTCTCTTAAGAACGCCGCCCACCGTTCTAACATGCAGGGTTCTGACTAGGCCATCTGGGCTCGCCTCACAACTATCCACTACCCCTAGAGGCCATTTTTCACGAGGCACATCTTCACCAGAGACCAGAACCAAGTCTCCTTGTTTCAATTCTTGAGATGCTCTGAGCCACTTAGTGCGCACCTGCAACGTTGGCAGATATTCTCTTATCCAACGACGCCAGAATACGCCAGCAAGATAACTGACCTGTTTCCAACCGGCATGGTATCGCGAAGCCAAATCGTCGCGACCGGGTATCGCAGGACAACACCGCATGAGCAACAAACTGTTTGGAGTAAGCGGCTCCAAATCGTTGCTGTCTGATGATAGCGGGACTATAGGTCGGTTATTTAGAATCTGCTCTGCCTGTATAAGGAGCGTGTTCAGTTGTTCATCGGTCACACACTTTTCCTTACATAGACATAAAAGGATACGTCGTACCAACCTTATTATACGCTCCCACACCCCACCGCGGTGGCTAGCTGCTGGTGGATCGAAGTGCCACTGTATATCATACAGTGAAGATATACAGGAAAGAACGCCTCTGCGCGTTGGCGGTTTTGTCGGTAAATTAAAGGCGATCACAAGTTCATCGGAGCCCGTATCCCACTGCACCCCTGGGGCACGCTCAATTGGCAATGGGTCCGTAGTTATGTTTCTCACACCAGACATGAGTTCGGTTGGATCAATGGTTGACAATACCCCGCGATCACTGGAAGACCAGTTCCTCATGCGGAAACCTCCCTTTGATAGCAGAGCACTAATCTCGTTAACGAAGCATTTGGCCGTTACAGAGTCCGGCAACGACTTTAAACAGTCATCAACATATATATTATTGTCTATTGCACTGCAGGTTGAGATGGCATAACCTGAGCCAAATTCTTCAACCGTCTTTCGTAAGGCGAACGTCGCACAGAAAGGGGAGGAGGTGGCGCCAAACGGGTGGGACGTCCATTGAAATTCAGTAGGTTCTCCAAAGAACTCATAGTTTTCCCACCACAGGAATTTTAGAGCACCTCTATCGCAGGGGTCAACCTTGACCTGCAGGAACATCTCTTCGATGTCCGCTGCCACAGCAACTTGCTCTAAGCGAAAGCCGACGATAACGTTCACAAGTTTTGCGGTTAAATCAGGGCCCTGATACAGGTGATCGTTCAGGGACACACCATGGCATTTGGCAGTGCAGTCGAATACAACCCGAATCTTTTCTGGCTTTTTTGGGTTGATGACCGGATGGTGTGGGAGATACCACTGCTTTGTATTTGATGACAATTTGGGGGCATCTGCCACCCGTTCAATGTATCCTTTCTCCAGGTACGCGCGAAGCACCTTATCGTACTTTCTGCGCAAAACGTGATCCTTGCACAGTCTAGTTTTCAGATTATCCAGACGTTTTCTAGCTACATGAAAGTTATCGGGTAGGGGAAGTGCGTTATCCTTCCATGGGAGTGGTAGCCGATAGTGTCCACTCACCCACACCGCACCAGTCTCCGCTATCAATAATGCTCTTTGATCATCTAAAGAGAGACTAGTATTCGATGCTGAAGTGTCTGCGAATTCTGAGTTGTACAGCCGCTGCAAATGCTCCTGGATGCCCTGACTGCACCCGGTTATCCAATGACTGACAACCTTCTGCTTCGTCTCAATTCCCATCGGACCAAGAAGTAGCCAACCAAGTAAGGTCTTTATTGCAAACGGCTGTTTTTTACCTCCCAGGCGCTGATCGAATACCCAGTGCGCTTCGGATACGTCACACCCAAGAAGGATTCCTACATCGTCTACAGTCAATTCGTCGAAGGAGACTTCGTCAAGGTGAGGCCACGATCTGGCCGCCTCTTTGATAGATGGAACAGCTCGCATGGGTAAGCTGTCAACGACGAATGCTCTGTCAATATCTATTGACTGACTTTCGTCCATTGACAAAAGCTTGATGTTATTGGCTTCAGAGGTGCATCCCATGGAACCACCCAATGTACCAATGGCCATAGAAGTGGGCACCATCCTGACCCCGTTTTTTACCAAAAGGTCCCACTTTACCAACGTTATGTTGGACCCGGCATCTAAAAACGCATACGTCGTAAGCTTTCCTACAGGAGTGTTAAGTTTGACAGGAATAACTCCTAGGCTTGCTGGAAGCCGCCTACCTCGAGTTAAGGCACAAAAAACATCCGCCTCTGGAGACGTCCCTGATTTGTTTCCGGGTTTTGTTGCATGCAACAACCTATGATGTCGTCCCCTACAACCCGACTGGCCGCATCGAACAACTGACTTGCAATCTTTAGCCATGTGAGAGTCTCCTAAGCAAACAAAGCATGCATTATGCTCCCGTATGCACCTCCACCTATCAGGAACTTCCATAGATAGAAGGCGCTGGCAGCGGGAAACTGGGTGGGGCTGTGAACATAACGGGCAAGTGCTTGGACCACTGTCTGCCTCTAGCCTTATGTTGGTTAGGAAACTCGTTGGGCCACCCCGTCTGGGAGCTTGGTTGTCAGAAGTTAGTGGCACAGGAGGGCGTCTAACTTCCCCTTCTCGAGCCAGTTGCCCAAACCGACTTCGAGCAACCCTGGAGCGCGTGTCCACAAACTCTGTCAAGTCAGTGAACGTTGGGTCCCGGCCAGTCATCGATATCTTATCTGCCATCTCAGCCCATTTGTGCTGCAATGGCGAGGGAAGAAAACGCACGATTCTCTCTACGACTGCAAGCGAGTGCAAATCTGAAACGTAACGCATTTGCGTTAGGGCAATTTCACAACTTCGCATTTTTATGCACAAATCCGACAGAGACTTGGCTGCTCCAGTGGTCTGTCGTGCCAGTCGGAACAGGCTTTTGAATAGAGAACGAGCAATAATATGAGGCTGACCGAAAAGATTGCGTAGGATCTCCCGAGCCCTGGAGTATGCTACTTCCGGCGGGAGCATCACACATTCTTCAATGGCTGCCTTCGCGTCGCCTTGACAGTAGTGGATCAAATACAGGAGCCTCTGACCGGCGTCCTCCACCTTGCCTTCAATATATATCTCAAACTGTCGTGTGAACCTCCAGTAATGACTCGGATTACCATCAAACTATGACAGTTCCACCTTGGATAGTTCCACAGTGGTTGTCACTGGAGTGATGGAAATGGCCGGTTTTGGCCCTGGAGATGACCCTCCGATATCATCAGCATATCCTAGAGGTTTTTCATCTATCTGTGGCTTCACGTACTGCGGTAACCGGTCAGCTGAGGTCACTGGTTCCCAGACTTCATCTGGTGAGTCCTCTTCGGCCTCTAGCTCAATTTTGGCTAACTCGGTTTTACTCTGTGCCTCTAGGAGAGCCCGCTGGAGCTCAACCTCTCGCTTAACCCGATATTCCTGGAGCTGAGCAATCCTTAATGCTTTCCTAGCTACATTACTTTTACGAGTAGATGCACAAAGGGACTTACAAGAACCGGGGCGCGAAGCAATCTGCATTGCAAATGTTTCCTCCGCAGCTTCAATAGTCTCCGCGTCCTTGGATCCTGTTTCCTTCATAATGGTTCCAAAAGTTGACATCTTTATTTCAACCAAGGCGACGTAATGTCGAGTACTGTAACGAGCAAACGGTATCTTCGAGTGACGCGTAATACCAGAACCTCCGGGAAGGCAAAACAAAGTCGGAGCTGGGTTTCTATACGGTACTATTAACATAAGACATCAATTCACAAAATGTACAAACCTCGACAGTAGATACTCGTCAACAACAAATGGTCCACTAGGACTACAAAAGTACGAACCAAAGGAGCAAACAGGCTCCCACGTGAGACAGTCACACGTGCGTAAGGTCGGCCACAAATGGCTGGATGACCTCAATGCCAAATGGGTGAAGTGGTAAGGACAAACAAACGTCAGTTCATATAGACGCACTAAGCACAAAAGCGGAGCGGGGGTTACAAATAGGGACAAGAAACGTGGGGAATTTCAAATGTCAAAGTTATGGACGATACAATCGTCATCGGCGACGGCAACATCATTGTTGACACTGGTGCTCCATACTGGGGCCTGACATCCGCAAAGATCGTCTGGTTGTATTTAAAGCCTTAGAATGTTAAGAAGAAAAGAAGGGATGGGACCCGAACCTGAGCTATTGCATGCATTCTGAGGTGGCCACTCCTTCAGGCACTCAGTCAGACAGTCTGGAAAGAGACTGACAGCACGAACTCCACTGACACCAGTCACCCGCCATTTATTGCAATATCTCCAGTCAAGTGCGGGAGGGGTCGCGGGGCCCCATCCTGGAAGACGTACAACACCAGCGACACAAAAAATCTGTGTTGTCTTCCAAACCCATCTACTACCTCATAGGTTGTTTACGTCGCGGTTTGTGTTATTCTGAAGGAGGCACTGAGAAAAACACTCATCTCGGCAGAAGGTGACTCGGTACTCCTAGAACATGGCTGAAGCATCGTAGTCGGTGGTGCTGGATGCTTTGTGCGATTGAAGTACCTGCTGCACAACAAAATGCCCGCCTTCTGATAACCTCGTTACGAAGTTTTTGGAACCATCCGACACCCGCAACGCTTCTGAGGCATCGGAGGTCAGGAATCAGAAAACGCCTCATCTGTCCTCGGAGGCTATATTTCGCAACCATATAACAATACAGCCCTTACTATACTCCGGTGCACGCGACTCTTGAGACCCAGTAACATACCTTTTTGACACCACAATTGAGGCAAATTAGCAAGTGCGATTCGAGCCTTCGAGATCCTTGCGCTGACATTATCAGACACATTTTAGTCAGAGCCAATACAAATACCCAGGTATGTATAATTCTCCACAACTTCTGGTGGTTCTCCTTGAATTGTAAGGGGCATGTTCAGAGACTGCATTATCTGAAGTATGACGTTGCGCCCTGAAGGTGCTATGCGTATAACAAAAGATGGCCTGAAACTGTGCATAATGGTTGGTAGCAGAAAATAATGGTTCCCTGATCATATTTCAAGTAGAATGGAGGATCATTGGGATGTCTGAGGCTGCATGTAGCTGAAGACGGACACTGCGGTTATTCTCAGAAATTGTGCTAAATTTTCTGGGAGATTCGGAACCCACTTTGAATGATGCGAAAGCAGAATCCGACCGATGTTGCTTGCATTGTCGTTTGGAAGCCATTTTAAATGCGCAGGCAGCAGGCTCAGTTTCCTGTGGGAAATTAAATCCTTCCTTATGACTTCGCCTGGCACTGGTGCCTTCTGAACGGGCAAAAGCGGACTTAATGCCGGTTACCCCAAGACCAACTTTGCCATCCTGTGGAACTGTCAAGAAGAACTCTTCGTTACCTTGTTTTAAGACCTTCCGAAACCAGAGCAAATCATCGGACGTCCGTATGCCACCATTTTCCAGCGATCTTGTTTAACTGGCATACTTCGAAAAGGAAATACAGTGTACAACAACGGTGACCGTACACACAGCATGCCATTAAGTCTTGAATATAACGCTTCCCAGAAAACCTGCTTTTTATTATCCCGTTTTCGGTGAGCAATAAACTTGAAAGTATACAGTGTCTGGATTGTGGGTTGCTCGCGTTTCTGCTACCTTCGGTATTATAAGTCTAATTTGCGTAGACAAATCGAATGTGTGAGCAGCCTTGAACCCGAAAACGGGGCGTAGGTGGTTTATTTTGTTTGTGATCGAAGTTGCACTGAAACGCCTTATTACTGTTTCGGAAACATGGTGCACTATTTTGTACGGGCCAGATGATGATTGTTTAATCATTGTGCTGTTCTGGTTCAGTTGGCTACCATTCAGCGCCAATCTCCTGCAAGTTTATTTTTTTCAACTTGTTGCAATGCTTTTGTCGAAGTATTTGCGTGACGAGAGGACTGGAGACCAGATAAAATATAAGGCATTTGAATTGATTTTCGTTCATATTGCTGAGCTCAAAGCGCTCGCATTATCGATTGACAATTGTTGTATAACCCACAAAGTCGTCAGCTTTCATTACCAGTTTAATGTACTGGTTTCGGATTTTGAACAAGGACATGTTGTCCTCAAAAATGGCGCTCAACGAGCTGAGATCCACGGGTTGTTTAGAAAGTATGTACTTTCTGTATCGGTTTCAGTCACGTGTACCAAGTTTCCGAAGTAACAGCCGTACCTCCCATGGGTCATTTCGCCTGGCGAAAGCAACCTTGAATGTGTTCTGGTACTTTTTGAACTAGGAGATGAACGTTCGATTTGCATCCGCATCAATAATCATTTCGAGGATAGAATCTGCATATGAAATTGATGATTGAATTATGCTGCTTTTCGGAGCGTCAACACTTATATTTTCGATCAGCACTTATATGAGATTCAGCCGCGTGTGTCCAGATTACTTTTGCTGCGGCAGTTGTGCATGCTCTGTAATGACGGAATTTACCTCAGCCTAGTTCTCGGTCTGAACCTCCCAAGCTAGCGTTCCCGTCAAAAACAACCACCCAAGGTGCACAGCGTGTATTAATGCTAAAAAACCAGGTCAAGGACACTTGTACAGCGCGATAACATTCTGGAAATTATGCCGCTTTCTGTATGCGCCATTGACAACCTGCATATGGCAAATCCTGGGCTTTGACTGGCTGTTGGGTCCAGACTTTCGACCAATCAGTGTTCGGGTTGGTGCCGGGTCCGAAAGCGGCCCGAACTTTTGGCCAATCTTGTGCGGGATAGGCCTCTCGGCCGTAGAAGTGCCTAACTGCGATCGGCAAAGCGGCTTCGGTGTGGAATTCCGCCTAACATGCTGAAGCTACTTTCGTTGGTGTTCCAAAATTGCCTGAATTTGGTCAGATAAAATTGAGATCGTGGGGGACCCGTCGCTGCTCTGGTTCTGGAAAGTCTTAAAACAAGCTAGCATAGAGTTAATGTTGCAGTTTAACGTTAAACTGCCATTCGAACATAACGCCTATAGGGGACCTGCTGCGCATAATAGTATGAAACATGCTCGCGGTAAACAGGATTTGAAGCACCGGCCTACTTTTAGAGAATACCTCTCAGAAAAAGGCACTTTATGTTGGTCCTGTGTGGCTCATTTCAACGGCTGATTTCTTCCCAGAAGGAATTCGGGTAGGCACTGCAAACCAGACGGAGCGCCTGGTTTTGGATATAGCCCATAAGGTCTTTTTCTGGATTCGGGATTGGGTCTCAGTCTGTGCGAACTTGGCCTCTGGCCGCTGTTTACGGACAGGGGCTGTACGGGTCAACCGTGAAGTCCATCGGGATAAAATCACGGTAAAATTACTAGTAGGTTCCGGAAGCGCCCATTTTTGTCTGGCACTTTTTGGGGAACCCCCCATCGGGGGATAGCTATACTTAGGTTTAAATGGAGCTAACAATTACAGATGTTGGAAGTGGAATCTCTACAAAAGTGCGCGTACTACCTGCGTTTGAGAATAAGTGTAAAGGAGAAAGGCTTCACTAGTGGGTTGCCGGATGAGCCGCACCAATAAGGAGGGAAAGCGATTTAAAGAAAGTGGTGAATGTGTTTATTTCATTTGTTTTTTTTTTCATATTTCAGCACAAACAACGGAGCCGCTTTCGAAAGTGAGAGTTTTCTGCCGGCGGTACACCAAGGAGAGCCTTCAGGTTACCGTGGGCAGGGCCGCTTTCCACCTCGGCCTAAACCTTTTTGACAATGACTCCTGCATGGTGTTTTGACGATGCGAATTTGTCTCCTCCTTTGGACGATTCGATGAGCGGAATAGGAGCTGATTTTGTCAATTCCATGTTTAGTATGCGGTAGGTGGCTACTTCTTGCCTTCGAATGATTTGTTCCTTTTCGGAGTGTTCTCCATGCGGGAGCACCAGCGTCATTTCTACTTCACGGGTTTTACTAAGCCATGCGATGAAAGGAGAGCTTTATGGTAGCATAGCACAAGCATTGGGAGATCACCAAACATTCAGTCCTCGAATTTTGATCGAAGTATACACGAACACCATCAACTTGGGCTGGTGGCTTGGTCTTCACCACCACCACCAACTATTTTACCACCCACAGTCGCTTGAGACAGACAGACTGACTGCTCTGAGAGGCGGTCACTGTCATAGAGGGTCCACAACGATAATATCCTCCGTTGGCCACAGTCCATTTCGTGAGTTCCATCTTCCAAATGGTAGTCCCAGCTAGGTCACGTATACATCCCTTGCGATGCTCTTTTCTGGCTTACTGAAATGACATGTATGTCAAAAATATGAGAAATATACTACTGTATACATAAAGCATGTCATAAAACTAACTGTAGCGTCATTCGGGAGGCCTGAAGCACCGAGGGAAACCACTTAATTTCAATTAGTCTACAGCGGTACATTCATGAATGGTCGTACAGCGATCCAATCAACCTGGTTTGTGGTTATTCAGCGTGTCCAACCTACGAGTGTGGTGGCAACTCTTAGGCACGCCTGGGGTGAGGGCTGCTCCAACAGCATTCGTAATTCTCGTTGGCGTCATTGCGTACATGTGTCGCGAACGGCACTCCCGTGTAGACGACGATTCGGCGTTCGTAGCGTACCACCGGACGACTGTAGGTGGTGATGCTTTTCGTAATCTCATCTCAGAGGTATTCCTCCAGAAGGTACACCTATAGGCGATCGACGAAAACCGTTCTCGTGATGTGGACTCTGTCTTAATGTTCATGAATAATTATACAAATCCTGATCACACGAAACCGCTCTTGGGAGAGTTCCGTTTCCAGAACCGAACTTTATGTTTGAATGAATTTCTGTAAAACACCAGATTAGTGATGAGTTGTAAAAAATTGCTAGGAAAGTAAATGGCGGAATTTCGTTTTCATGACAGTTGCTGCAAAATAATTCTGTTGTCTTATTGCTGTAACTCCAACTATGAAAGACATGATATTTAACTCTGTGATCAACAGCGAATCCTAGTCAACATTTGTTTTCTCGCCGGAAAGCGAGAATAAAACCGCAGTTTCCAGTAATTGGAAGCCATTGTGGTTCGCTGCCGAGATTCGTGATAACACAAGAGTAGTCTTTTTTGTTTACTTTTCTCAAATTTACGAGGCGTACGGTCAATACATGCATCACTTACAAGGAATTCTAAGCAGCTTCAGCGTTGAAGGTTTCACGGCGTGTGGGGTGTAAGTAGTGTCAGATGGACCGAATAACATGTAGCCGGTTCACCCTCTGGCCTTTTGGAATACTGGATGCACTGTTCTGTAATACGCGGACAAACCTGCGTTCTTCCGTAATGGATAGTCATGTTTTCAGTACGTGGGTTATATAACCGGCTCCTCATCCGTTCTACCTATTAAAACGTTCCCTTCCATTTCTTTGTCTTCTAGTGACGCTTTGTCAGCTCTCCCTGTTTGCGATGATTTGACAACATTCGAATCAAGTGGCAGCGTGATCGCTGAAAACGATTTCTCATCCAGCCAAGCGTGCGTACGCATTTCCCTTCTGTGGCGCAAGTTGCCTGTTCTTTTATGTAGTGCCACGTTTTCCCACTGTGCTTGACATTTGTGCGTATCAAAGTACCTTCCTCCACAGTGATCACTGTTGGTTGGTCCCCTCATATCCCTCTTATGGTCCCCATAGTATGAGTCTGCTTGTGATCTGGGGGAAATTTATCCCCACGTCACAAGCGGTTAAGGCACGAAACTCCTGATCTTGTTGTCCTTGGTTCGAACCCAACCCTGGTTTTTCCATTGTTTCTTGTCTAGGTGTATCAACTTGTGTAGTTGCTTCGAGTTGCATGGCAGCTGTGCACTGAGCCACGTTGTTCTCCCCCCTGAATGAAAGCGCGAGTCTGCATGCCACATGACATTTTACACCACGGACAAGTATCATTTGCAGCATATCCGAGAGTGCCCACCGCCTAGAGCGACTGTTTTTTGACCAGTTCCACCAGTGGTCACTGTGGAGGGGTTTCACTCACTAGCTACTTCATTTCAAGATGTGTGAGGCACCCCTTTTCATATGCTTCAGACATAAAATGCGTGGTTACAGTAAATCATAAACTGGTCTGCAAACCCCCTGAATAATCGCCATCTCCTGAAAGCGCTCGAACTTCTTTTCGTATTGATCCATCCCCAAGGAAAAACCGCTGCAATCGAAATGCTCTGCGATATTGGTGTCAAATGATTTAAACCCCCCCTTTGTCTTAAGAATCCCTTATGGTTGGCTTGGCCGTAGTTCAACCTAGAATTTGTTGGAATGTGCGACACCTAAAATAAGGATTGACAAAACGAACTTATTGACTGGAAAGTCCGTGGTTCGAACCCAACTTCTACATCTCTACTGCTCCTGTCTAGGTTTGGGCAATCTGACAGTATCTCAGCCCCCGTGCTTCCTTCAAGTGGCATGGTAGCTAGGCACCGAAAGGGTGTTACAGCTGAACGATTATTATGATTATTATTACTGGTTGAAGAATTACATCATTTTGTGGTTTGATCTGAGTTTAACTAGATGGCAAGGGTTTCATTCGTTCTACTCTGGGTTGTTGGGGGCTGACGGCCACTATGGACGTCGTATATGCTTGCCAGTACTCTAGCCAAAGCTATTCAAAAGTTTGGATACCTCACGTTTACGCTCTACAATCACAGAAACCTTGTTTACAGCGAAAATGCCACTAACCTAGTACGGAAAGTGTACGGTAGATCTTTTCACCTCCTTTTCCACGAGTGAATATCCTCGTCAAGGAGACATCTTACTTTCCCCCGGAGGTGTTTCCTCAAAGGAGCAGGAGGGATATTGTTCTTCTAACCAAATGCCAGACAATGCTACAGATGTATTTAGTTGCCATTTTTTGCAGCTTGGTCGAGAATCGGATGAAACCCGACAGTTTCTAGGACAGTGATTTTCGCAGTTGTCCTTTTCTCTTTTACCTTTAGGCAACGTAACTTTCAGGCGGTGCTTAAAGTGCCCACCTCCTCTGCAACGAAATTCAATGAACCACCACTGACATATCTGAATCAAAGTAAGTTGGTTTGCTATTACGAATCGACTTCGATTGATTATACGATTTGTTTGACTTGATCCGTTTTATTTATCCATATACAACGATACTCAGAGTGTGAAACGGTTTACCACACCGCAGTACGGGGACCCATCCACGAGGATTCTCCAAAGAGAGGTTACAAGAGTGTTTCGCATGACCGGGATTTCGTTTGAAATCCTCCATGGAAACCCCGAAAAGCCCCTTTCTTTACTGTTTACTCTTTTCAGGAATGTCACTGTTGTCGCTTGGATTCGATGCACTATAAGGTAGTCTCGTAAGAGGAATGATCACTCCTCCAATGACGCTTCCCGTCACTCAGTACGTGATGTCCAATCCTTCTAGGGAGAACTACTTTTACAGCAGACTTGTCATTTGAGTGTATTGATGCTTCCCATAATTAGTAACCGCGAGATGGCTCAGTGTTTAGAGCGGGAATTTACTGACCGGAAGGTCCGTGGCTCGAGCCTGAACTCTGCATCTCGACTTCCCCTGTCTAGTCTTGGGCAACCTGGCAGTATCTCAGCCTTCATGCTTCTTTCGGGTGGCATAGCAGTTACGAACTGAAAGGGTGCTACAGCTGAACGGTTTTTTCTCCTTCGTATCGATCGGCTGGAGACACCTTGAAATGCGTACTTAGGTGCGTGGGCTGCTTTTATCAGTCTTTTCGTAAACCACCTGTATTGTTCCGTTCGAAAAAAGCAGCGCCGCGACCATGAGGAGACAGGAGCTTGGCGAAACGTACTTCTCCTGTTATCCGCTGCATTTTGTGATCCCGATGGCTAGTGGCCAAATGCAATAGCGCACATGAAGAGGGGGCGCCTCAGGAAAAGAGGTGTCTTATACTCCTCTGGGGATGGTCTTCCGACGGGGGAGGGGACACTCCTGTTGTCTTTCCGGGGCAGTGATCCCTCTCAAAGGTATTGCTATATCTTCTCTCCTTATTCTGGTTTCTATCGGGTGGTTTACTGTAGGGCAATAAAGCATTGCAACTTTGATAGCTATTTCACGAGGTCTATCTATCAACAGCTTTTCTATCCTTTTAGCTTTGGTTGCGTTTGAGCGGAAAGGGTTTCAGGTGAAGGGGCTGGCCTAACCAGTGGACTATGGCAGACTTATCTATTGTAGGCGAGCCTTCTAACATCCTTCATTTTTAGCGATATGGTGCTTTCACTGGATCGAAGTAAGGCTTTGTGGATTCCAACCATCCAGTATCCACATCCCTTGTGGCGTACACTAGGCAGTCGCACAACCTGCGGAAAGCACGATACCTTAGGTGATCTTAAGTTTATTAGCTTTGCAGCCTTGTTTGGGAAATTCGGTTCGAATGTAATGCGAGGGTCTTCGGCATGATGCGACCAGAAAGTCTATCGGAAGCCATCAAGATCCGTACAGTGACGTCTCAGCATCAGATAAACTGTAAACGAAAAGGCAGGATGAACCCAATCACTGCTTAGTACAGAGTCGCAGCCGTAATTTGTGTACTGTCTGGCGCTCTCTTCGATGACCTTGATGTCATGCTTTCTCGTCACCCTTCCAATGATATCATCTATCTCATGAAGTGGTGCGAGAGAAGTTGTGAAGAATTTCTCAATAAATAACCGCCTGATTTTAATTGCCATGGATGATGCCTTTTTAGTTCCCTCTTCATCCTCTCTTTGTCTACCAATTCGCGTTCCAGGTCAGGTGTATGAGCTTGTGTTGCAAAGGGACACGGACAAAGTTTCACAAATCAAGGTAGGTTTATTTGGACATTCCTTCGAGGAATGTTGTTCCGTCCCCTCGGTGGTGGTCGAATTTTATTGCGCTTGATATCTTCTTTGTGTTTACCAGATTCAGCGTGGCGGAAACCAATGTGTAAGAGGCATCTGACCTCACGGAAATAACAAAAACTCTAACTGCTTTGTTTGCAAGTCCTCTTCCAAAATGGGTTACACTTAACCTTCTCTACTCGTAGTTAGTGACTACGCAAGATGTCAACAACGCTTGTGCTGTTAGTTTCTGTCCGGATTGATAGTTTGGGGATGTAGCTTTCTCCACCACACCGTACTCGCCGCAGGATTTTTTAAGCATAAATTGGAAGCTTTGTCCAACGCTGCAGCCAATAATGATGGTGATGATGTTTATAGTTTCTTGGATGTGTATGGACAACCCGCTGGACGGGTAGATTGTAAATTTGCATTGTTTGAGATAGAGGCTGTTTTCTGAGGCTTAGCTTAAAAACTGTTGTGAATCGTCAGCTTGTGATCCGTTTTGCTCCCGTAGCTTTTATATGGACATTCCATTTCTGTTTCACAGAGCAGTTTTCATCTGTACAAGGGCCCTTGTGAACACCATTAAGGGCTATTCGGGGTTCGGAAGCACGACTTTTTGGGGTGCTGGGAAAACTGAACCCCGCCGGTTTCTCGAGAGGACGGCATTCTTGAAGATACGACTGTGCACCACTCATCCACTTTTGGTATCCCCCGAATTGCTGATCTCATGCATTAGTGTAGATTTGTTGGTCGAATGAAGGCCTTTTAGCCCATTCCTACTCACACTTATGGCTGTCTCGTGAACGACGCAAAGTGATCGGCACTGAGTGATTGGCTGTTCACGCGAACTATTAGTCCAGTGGTTCCCAGCTTGGGAATCGTGCAATGACGGACTGTTATCCCCTGCGGAACCCCTAACCACTACGCATAATTCCTGGAGTCTCCACAAGTGAGGTCACTCTCCTGATAGATCCACAAAATTGTTCTCCATCAGCCGCAACGTAGTGTGCCACTCTTCAGGAGAGGACTCATCCACGGACGGTGTTCTTTGATACTCACAAGCTGCTGTATTGCATCCCCGCCGAAGACAGGCCGAGTCTCCTTTTTTCCCATGGTGCGCTCTCTTTAGGGGGATTACTGTGTTCTTCACATTGGTTGTCACTGGCTATCACTGTCATTGACTACTTGAGTAGGTTCAAGCTCTGCATGTTCAGTTTGCCATAGCCTGATGAATCTAAGACATGCCAAATCACAATTAGAGTTAACCTTCCTGGTCGGATGCCTCTCTGTTCTGTTTTGGTATCGTTTCTGAAATGAAGCAGTACCAGGTGTGACCAAGTTCGATGAGGAAACCAACTTACCGGGTGTCAGTGTAGTTCGACGATGCCGGTTTCAACTTGACAATTGTTTGGTCGAGTTTCGCACTCCGGAGAGCCCATTAGTCGACCATGAATGATCACACTTTGTACGAACTGTGGTCCATGACCTCCTATTTCTCGGGCTGTCTCATCCAGCTTATGTCTCCTGTCTGCGAATGGCAACCAGCACGGGCAGCCACGTGGCTTTCTTTTTCGACTAGCTGGGGAAGGAGCACATACGTTGACAAGCTAGCAAGCTGCAGTGGTATTCATCATCAAACGGTACGGTTGTAGTACGCATCTATGCTGAAATGATCCGTCATCAAACAGTAGGCAAAATGGTCAGTTAGTATACGTGATAGACATGAATTATGACGTATTGTTGTGTGTAATCGCTTGACCGTCTGCTTCCCTAATCGATCCCACTTTCCTTCCATCTAAGTTATCGCCAGGGTAGCCCTCGAAGTGGGTTAGCAGTAGCATTCCTCGTCAGCATCCATGGGATCCCACCACAGATAGATCGCTTACCATGAGAGGCCAGACACTCCCTTTCCTCGTGAGCTTGCTTTATCACTAATCATTTCAATTAAGATTGTTTCTGTTACACGCAGTCACTTTCCGGTCTTGTGAAAGTATGTTCGTACCACCTTGCACACGCTTTTGCATCCATTCTGATCCTTTCAGAGTTTGATCACCCTCCGATTTCATGAACATCAGATGGAGTTGCAAGAACAAGAGCATTTGAATAGTTGGCGAGAGGCACATCCGGGAGAACGCCTCCTTGACGTGGGTGAGTCGCTCGGATTTCTGCATTCTAGTTGTCTGGCTTCAGAAAAAGGTAGTATTTTGTCATGGTGAAGTAGAACAATGGCTGGGGACACTTCATCATGCGAGTACGTTTGTACATACTCGTAATGCACTACTTATAAGGTTGCTGAAAATTCTTCGACAGCCCACGACCGGTTTCGCCCTTCTTGGGACTCATCAGGTAGGCGCAGTCCCCGAGTTTCCGTTAACCTTATGTTCTACTTGAAACCAAATTGCACGGAATTAGCGAAATACACTCATTTGCAAACAAATTTGGTTTTGCGAGAGACTCACCTGGAACCCAGCTGAATCGTTTATGATGAAGGGCGGAACTGGTCGTGGGCTGTCGAAGAATTTTCAGCAACCTTATGAGTAGTGCATTACGAATATACATGTATCGCGATATCTCGAATATCGTAGCAGCTGAAGCATAAGGTGGCCTGGTGCAGCACATTCAGTTGCCTGGATACATTTTTACATAGTTTACAAGTCTGCGAAGTTAACAAGTGGGATCTCAACAGAGAACGATAACCAAATGACTCTTTGCGTCTCTCTCAGAGAGGAGCCATTGGTTGGCAGGGTGAAGTCAATAGTTTCACGCAACAGATACAAAACAGTAATTGGACCTTTCTTTTCAGGGCTAGATTGAGTCGTACAACCCAGATATTTTGCAGAACACGCACAAATAAGAGAATAGATTAATAGTGAAGCACAGGAGACCGGAAACCTACCTTTCAGATTTGCCTTGGACAGGAGGGTACTACCGAAATAGACCCTTAGTTGTGCTGCACTGAACGTTTTTTTGTCTGCTAGGCGGTGTAACAGTTTCAGAATCCCTATCACTTATGAATGACAATTGTATGTGGATAACTAGTTCACGTAGCTGAAGTAGCTGGCGTGCGTTAAGCCGTGCGCTCCACTCCCCAGGAATATGATCGTTTGTGAACTGTCCGATGACCATTCCAAAATGTTCATGACCTTCACGGGGGACCCGTAAGTAATGTGGTTAGTCCCCAAAGACGTGAACCTCTATATCACTCCATGACTGGTTTGCCGCTTTAAGCTTGTCACAGCGTGATTCCCGTCATCACTTTTGTGATTTTCCAGGCGTAATTTGGTCAACAGAGCCTGGGAAAGCTAATCTGGACCTAAAATTACGCTCCTGATTGAAGGGATCCTTCCTGGGAACGCTGTCCGAGGAAAGGAGTACGTTGGTCGCAATAACACTAATACTAATACTACTACTAATAATAATCGTTCAGCTGTAACTCCCTTTCGGTGCCCAACTTTCGTGGCACTCGAAGGAAGCACGAGTGCTGAGTTACTGCCAGGTTACCCAAGCCTAGACAGGAGAAGTCGAGATGCAGAGGTCGGGTTCGAACCACGGACCTTTCGGTCGGTAAGTTCATGCCTTAACCACTGGGTTATCTGGAGCTCAGTTGTTCGCAGTCTGAAAGCCAATGAAATGTTCGAAAGTTTGGCGACAAGGTTATGGAACCCTCCGTGTTTTCCGCCATTCTCATTCTCGTCCCGCTGGATGCAGGTAAGTACGTTTTGTCAGCAGATGACAAATCCCATCAGAAATCAACGCCAGACTTTGATCGACTGGTCTAAAAACACAAAAAAGCGAAAATGAGTGCAACAGAATTACGGGGCCATCGGATAGCGTGGTCCTCTGCGTTGTTCAAATACCAGGCGTTTTTGTCCACTCATGGCATATTGATTATTCCGTGGTGATTATTCCAGTTTCTTGATGTACGCGTCAAAGTGTCATCAACAATTCAGCATCGTTAATTTGCACATTTCGCAAGCTAAGATGACACCCCAAACGTGAATGAAGTCGACTTCCATACAGGTGTAATACTTTCATTTCTGGTCTGTCCTTGGAATTCTCCTGATCATCAGTGATGTTATAGCGTCGTCGCTGATTCAGTAGATTCAGTTCAAGATAAATCTTGACTATGAGACCGTTCCGAATTTAGCCAACTTTCTGCATTTTCCCCAGCGCGCCCTATGCCCACATTAGCAATGCACACGGTTCTCTTGCATACACGCACACTTGAATTAGGCGTATATCCAAGTTTTAAAATGAGCAAATTGGCACTACCAACCAGTTAACGAGACTCTGATTCGCACATTGAGACATTAGAGCACTTACAATTGCCAGTCATCGCCATGAGTGGACTAGAGAGCAGAATATCTGAACAAGACAACGCACAGCTTCACGCCTCTCGCGTCATCCACAGCCTGCCTCTGTTCCGTTCGGTGGAGATGTTGAATTGGTCAACCTGGCGTCTTCCTCTCCAGCGGACTGAGAACCTGCAGCAGCATGCTAACGGGGCGAATGCACAATGGAGTAAACGTCTATGACCCCGAAACTGAGTGGATGGTTGGTGGTTGGTTTTTGAAAGGGCGTCGGTTCAACTGTTACAAAAGCAAAAAGGCCGGAAAATGTGGTCGAAGTCTACCAATGAGACGGCCTCGCGAGACCGTCCCATGATTTTATTGTGTCCATTTTTCACTCAGTTTTTTACTCCTGTTGGTCAATGTGATGTTCTCGTAAACCTTGGTGAGATTTGTCGCCTACTGACCAAAGGTCATACTTCTGCATGCAGCGGGACTGGGTGATCCTATAATTTGTTGATGGTTGTATACTGGAGAGACTATGTGACGGGTACGCGATCCGAATTCGGAACCCATTGCTTAAGAAGCTTCCTATTTTACACGTCTCCCCGTTCGTGTCGTGTCTTTTTTGGGATAATTTCCACTGTTCACCAGATTCTTCTCGCCGTTCTGTACAGTTTTCGTGTTACGGACTGCCCCCTCACTAACCGGGCAAGTTTGTCGCCTTCCTTAAAATTTGTCTTCCGTTCGTGTTCTAGATTTATCCCAATCTTACGGATTCGAGGATCTCTTCTCCGCTCCGGCCACGCCTAACATGGCAGTCTGCCTGTGGAGTGGTCCACAATGCACTGTTGCTCTTCGACTCAACTGTATCGGCACCGAATTCACGGCCAAGAAGCACGGGGGTGAGAAGGGAATCCCTTTTCGCTTACAGGTTCGTTTTAGGCTAATTTCCTTACCGTCGTTCGTCGCTATTGGGTTTGATAGAGGCTTACGGGTTGAAATCTTCTTTGAGCATCGATCGATCCTGTTATTAATCGGTCAGCCAACCGATACCAATGCCTCAGTCGATTCTCAATGATCTGAATAGCTTTGTTTACCATACTTCGCAATAAGGACAGCAAACCTAAGGCTGACAGAAACTCGGGACTACGTCTACCTGATGAGCCCGAAGAAGGACGAAGCCGGTCATGGACTGCTTTCAGCTATCTTATAAGTCGCCTGTTTCCCGGTTGATGTATACATATATCCGTCCGCGAATTCTACATAAACCAATGACCAGAGTCTGCTTCCCACTTACTCCAAACTGATATTCGCCGCGTTATGCTGTTATTGTACTGGAATGACGTTCATCCATCCGCCTGATTTGGGAAAACCCGAAGCTGTCCTGGATATCCTTCTGAGTTCGCTTTGCGTTGTACCACACGCATCACAGGACAACAATGGTTCCACATACGTTGTCAGTTCAGCAGGGCTGCTAAGCACTATTGAGTGTAGTGAAATGAGAAATCCCAGTACACTTCGCGTGAACGGAAAGACGCTCGGGGACGGATATGGACCACCGACTACTCGATTACCTGACCGCTGCTCTACCGCGACCGAGGATGCTCGCACTCCGTCACACTTTTGCACCTGAGGTCCAAAGTTGATTCACCATACATGTGTTCTATAACAATATCGGGTAGATCTTGCAGGATTTCCGGGAACTAGGACAAAAGCGGAGCATTCTGAATGCTCAGAATACGGCTTCTTACGTTGGTTTCTGCTCTCATCAAAATTGCTAACACCTCAGTGAGAGTGGCGTTGGGAAATGTGTGATTCTCCCACAAGGACGAATCTGATGGGCTCCATTCTATCCTATGATTAGTAGCGTTCACGAGAGCCATGATCTCTTACACTCCAGGTTTTGAATAATTCCGAGAGTTTGAGGGTCATCGCAGATCAATCAGTGGACTGATTCGTGTTGTATGACGGCGACGTCAGAAACTATTCCATGCAACCGGCACCTAGTTCAATTAATAACAAACGATGAAAAAGCGCAAGGGAGTTGTAGTGCGTAAGGTTGAACAGGCTCGTCAGGACATGATTGTCCTGATTGGAGCTTTACTCTTAATAGGGCTCATCAGTAGTATGTACATTCGACCATGTCGGGATTCTAAGTCCAGACATCTGACATGTGGGACGCTCACGTTAGAACTACTCCAGCACCATGCCAACGCACCGCGGCTATTACGCTTGAACTGGCGGAATTAGTCACGCTCGGATGATATGAATACGGAATTCTTAACCCCTGCAACTACCCAAAATAGACGAAAGTGATGAATGCACTACCGGCTGCAAAGTTATCATGAACTTGTAGAAAATTCCATCAAACTACGAATAAATTTACACATCAGACTGCACTTGTGGCATCTATGTATCTCCTCAAGTTTAGAATTGTATGTCGCTTATCAAAGCCAGCAGTGCGTGAGTTGGCTAATGTCATCACGCATACTTCAGCGGTCCTGGTCGAACGAATAGACCGGTCGGATTGGTTAATTTGAGAGAATGAAGTGGCTCACGCTTTGACCTATATGAAGCACTCACTAAACCAATAATAAATAAGTCTAGTGTCTCCGTTTATTCCTTTTCACGGTCTCTTTCTAATGAGAGCGCTCCATTCTCGTACGTTAGCGCGTCCGGTGTGGTTGATGACGGGACTGATCTAAACCGGTCGCTCTGGAGGGTCGAATGCAGTCCGGCGAATTTCTCGTGAATCGCTATCTATAGTGTAAAATGTTAGTTGTCTTTTATTCCAGGGGAGCGACGGTGCAATAGTGACATAAGAATATGTTTTCATTAGCGGAAAGAAGGGTGGAATTCATCATTTGGGGGTCGTAATAGGATTGATTGAAAAGTGTCACCATAGAGAGGCGGTCGCTGTAAAGGAGTTTTAATGCATCTGTGTACCGTGTCTAACCTACCTGAGTCCGTTTCTTTTACTATGCATTTTCCTACTCTTATTTTTACGTCTGACAAGGTGGATTACATCGACGCCGAGAATGGACATCACGTAGAGTGTTGTGCTACACAGGTGAAAGTGTTCAGAATGAAGGGTGCGGACCGGAAGCACCGGACAGATCGAGAGAAACTGGAGCGCAAGTCTAGAGAAAGTCAAGTAAGTGCCTCTGTTTTAGCCGGGTCATGTTTAGCTCTGTAGTCATTGCTTATTTGAACCAACATTCATGACAATACGAACCGACTCACTGGCACCGTTTTCCCTCATCATTATCTTCCTCCTCGCTGAACGAGCTAAAAATGTTTGTATCCAAGGTACTTTCGGTTCACGGTCTTTTTCTGACAAACTGAACCTTACTATTCTCAGGAACTAAAGCTGGAATCATGAAATTTCCTCTTCGCACGAGAATGCCTTAAGCTAGGTGAATTATTAACTTACTGTGTTATTAATACCAAACAATCTAGCCCGTTAATCCTTCGCTACTTTTCTGTCTTGCGTCGTCTGTAGTCTCAGTACCGACCTTCGTGTCCTGTGACCACGCTGGTTAGTTTCCCCTTCGGCTACTCCGGTCCGCGTCCGAAATCTCGCGCCTTTAGTGGCCTCTCACAGGGAACTCAAATGCATGACCTTTCCTCTTCTTCACGGAACATGGGGGCTGATGGTTTGGCGATCGATTCGGATGAGTCCGCGAAAGCTGGGTGAGTTACAGTCATAAACAAAGGGAATCGATCTCTCGTTCTTTGCTTGATTTACTGCACGTGCTTCTACTCTTTTTGACTGCTAAAAGGCGACAGCGTTCTTCCCCTCTTATGGATCTCACCATTTCTTGTTATCGGAGGACTTTTTGGTCACCCAATCAGAAACTAGTGGTTCCTCATTTGCCACAGTCTTATGTGTTTATCCATTCGTCACTTATGAGTCTCATTAAGTTGTTCCGAATGAATGGTGGTTTGAGCATCCAACCTTTCGGTTCTCCAGGTCAAACGTTTTATTTGTTGGTCACTCGAGTAGCGGTGAATCGTTTTGGCTGAGAGCCTTTGCCTTCCCGAAGAGAGGGCATACTAATCTTGGCACTTCTCCCCCATACGCTACAAGCATTTGAAATGACACAGACTCAGTGAAGAACAGGGAAGTTTGCTGATCGTCGGAAACTGTTGGGTCCACTGTTTGGTAAAGATACTCTCATCCTGCTCACGGAATAGCTCTAAGACCGTCTATTCCTGTTCAAGATTTTGGGTGTGCAAAGTCATTTGAGGCACCAGCAGACTTAAGCTTACCGGTTCGATGGTCATCTAAGCCAGTATTTGTTCGGCAAGCCCATGTTCCAGAATCTGGGATCCTCAGGTAACTGGGGAGAGCCAGTGCCATACAGTGAACACTCCAAATAAGCATAGTTTCGAAGAAGCCATGGGAACTAGCAGAAAACAATAACCTTTCCGTCCTTCAGCTATAACACCTTTCTGGCACATAGCTACCGTGCAATTCGAAGGAAACCCAATTTTAGCGACGCTTCCGGATTGCCCAATTCTAAACAAAAGCTGTCGAACCTTTAGGTTTAGGTTCTTACCACAAACCGGTCAGTAGTTTCTCTTCCTAACCACTGAGTCGTCTGAAGCTTAGTAACGCGAAAATCTTTGTTGCTACCCGCAATGTGTCGTGAGGTGTCCTAATTCCACTGTCTGTTTTTTTCTTCTAGTAATGCGTTGTATCCTACGTGCTCGCAACTCATAAGTATTGTCCGTGGTACTTGAAGCTGTCCCGCATAATAAACGTAATTTGTACCGCTAGAATGAGATGTTCACTCTTGTATCAGTGGTGTCGCAATTCACAAGTTTTCGAACTTTTATCGCCAGTAGCATCACACTATTTAAATGACCCCTTGTTAATCCTGGTGTAATTGCCCATGTTCTAAGGCAGGTTGCATACCCCCACTTTAGGGTTAAGGGAGTCTTCTCTGTCGGTAATGAACGGTCAACCAGTCCTCGACGCTCCACAGCTGATCATGTGGGTAGTGTAACGGCGTCTGCCTCAGTTTCCACCGCGCAATTCGTCACCCCGTCCCAACCTTTTCAGCGTCCAACCTTAATGCGTACACGACGCTCTTCGCCCGGACCCTCACGTTTATCACCGTCGCCAAGTCGTCGACTTACTGGTACAATGAGCTCGTCAAATCTTCAGCGACGACGACGTCAGCGAGTTACCGAGTGTTGCATGGGGAGTTGTTCAGCCTGTGGCCGTATTTGTCGAAATCCCTGTGGTGGTCTTACTAGCAGTGGAGGTAGGTGGATTCGGACGTGTAGGGTCAAACCGTGCTGTGCACACTGGGATGGAGCTGGCCCGCGGCAGAAACAACCCGCATGGCTGCCTGAAAAAAGA
The DNA here is from genome assembly GCA_004794785.1 of Opisthorchis felineus. Lineage (NCBI taxonomy): Eukaryota > Metazoa > Platyhelminthes > Trematoda > Opisthorchiida > Opisthorchiidae > Opisthorchis > Opisthorchis felineus. The sequence goes on from SJOL01006154.1 coordinate 389,108, forward strand.
AGGGCTTCGCATAGCTACGAACGGAACTCGGCAATATCATGTCCCCAAAAGGTAATATTTTTAGAGCTTTTTTGGTGATGGTCGGGCACGTTGTGCGCGTGATATTATCATCATTTTGTTTATTTTAATGGTGAGCAGTTTTCGTCAAGTTTTGTCGGAGTTTGATACTTGATACCTCTTGCTTCAGCTGTCAGTTCACCTGGTGCAGACTCCAAAGTAGTAGTTTCTATTGTTGGTGTTGGTGCGCAACGCCGGTGGCAATGCGCCAACTGACGATTATTGTAACCCATAAAGATATAGGTAACCCTTCGTAGAGGAACCATTCTCAGCTACGGCTGTGGTTCACACCAAGAAGAGACCACGTGAATACAGTACTCTTGGTCTTGCACTTTGGTGGACAGATAAGTTCCGGTCTAGTTACACCGTGAACGTACGGCAAAGTGCTGTACAGGCCCGTAGCCTGTGCATGAAGCCAAACACGGAAGATAGCGTGTAAACTAGACTGGGTCAGTCGAAGCTGAATGGGTAAGATGGTTAGACCTCGGTCAGAACGGTATGACAATAAGAAATTAGAACACAGGTGACAAACAAGGTACCAGTGAGATACAAAATAATGTCGTATAGTTTCCGAGGTACAACGTTATCTTCCTCTGTTCTTTTTGTCCTCAGTGTCAAGCCCCTGAAGTGTCGGCTCTTTTTTAATGTTAAAAAATCTCAGCTTAGTAACCCCCGCCCCACAGATAAGGGAAATATTTGATCTATCCTGTCTATGTGTGGGGATCATATATGATATCCGTAAGCTTCGAGGAGCACTCTTATGGGCTCTTCTGATAACCCGTTTTTTTTTGGAGAAGAGGGCTTCACTATTTGATGGGAAATTAAGGTGCTCTGGGGGAGTTCTCAAATTGCGGTGTTGCAATTTCTCTCTTGGGATGTTTTAGCTTGATAGCGGACACCCTTATACCTTCTTCGATATCTTCTGAGATTCCTACTGGGACATTTAAGAACTTTGTAGTTCGTGTGAAGGCATATTGTGTTGACCAGTGGGATGTTTTAGGATTGGAAACTGTTGTATCAACATCGTATCAGGAAACGCCACGCAGTGGACCAGTTGCAGGCTTTGGTGGTCTCTCGCCGATTCCCCGTGATTTTATCGTTCTTGTGTCTTCTCTCTTTCCAGGTTGATAGAGTTACCGGCTCCACTCATCCTTCTGTCAGGGCACGTGAGCTAAGCACCTCGGCAGAGTCGAGTCTGGGCAACGAGGAGCTGAACAAGTGGACCCTGGTGGACAAACGAGGGGAGGATGAGGAGGGTTCGGAGGATACCGCTCTACAACCCTCTACTTCACGTACTGTTCGACCGGGATCGGTGAAATCGCAGCCTCAGTCCGCTACAGAAGCTACTTCCTCATGTTTGTCAAATCGTGATACAGGCTACTCCAGTGATTTGGTATTCCTCACCGATTCAGATTCAACGAATCGTGAAAATACCATGAAAAACTTGTCTCTCAGCGCGGAGCCTGTTTGTTTTCAGTCACACTGGGAAGCCCCACCTGAGGCGCATACTATGGAAGTGCAATCATCCAAGCCAGTGACCACTGAGGAATCGGATGCTCGACCGACAGTTCATTCGTCAGCAGATATCGTGATTCAGCAGCCCGCAGATAGTCTACCGATTCATATCGACATGACGCCTGAGGAGGTGACTGCCTGGTTCAAGTCATCCAATTTGGCAAACTTTGCGGATACATTTCAGACCTTTTCAGGTAAGCTAGTCTTGTCTATAGGTGTGTTTCGTTCTCATTTGGTTGACAGTGCACCATCTTTTCTGGTGATTGCTAATCGGCAGAGGTCAATGTGCCCTGTGTTCATGATTCCCTCTTTGGACGTCTCCATGAATTAGAACCCCTGGCAAGGACGAACGAATTAACCTAGGCGTTTTTTGAGGTGTGAACATCTTTTGGTAAGCCCCATTCCAGTTTATACAGCTGCAATACCTTGTTGCAAAATAATCTTAACGGAGTTCCTCAGGCTAATTCATTTAGTGTCCACCACTGTGGCACCATGACTGGTCTAAAATTTATCATTCCTCCGAAATACGCAAACCTGGACGATGATAAAGTAAGATTGGAAAACCGTGGTGCATTGGCAAATGCACGGCAGTAGATTGCTTACTGATCCTCTGGACTGGTTTACCTGCTGACTCCACCACAGACCTCTTTGCCGCTAGGTCCTCATGCCTAGAATAGCCTGAGGTCTGATTTGATGTGACTTCGTGCCCTTTAGCGCCTTTTAAAGCTGTCAGATGGCGTTTTAGAATAAAATACGTCATTTAGTCTGAGCAGTACTTCTGCGTATTTCGCCTTAGTACTTGTGATTCTTGATTTTCAGTATCTTGAGTCATTATCGGAGAGTGTTTTTTGTGGGTTTCTACTTTCCGTTCGGTACACTAGTCAGTGCCGCACAAACTGGGATGACGTCGTTTGTCCTATCGGTTCTTTTTTGATAGTCTATTTTGCCATCGACTCACATGAACATATATAGAGACGCTCACAGCTCTGTTGAAGGGCCAAGGAAACCGTATCGCCGAAGACCGCTGTACCTTCCCTTGTGAAGTCTATTGCTCGATCGGTAGGTCGGCTGCACTTAAAGAGAACTTGTTTTCTATCTTGGAGTCTCTCGCCACACCTAGTTCACATCCTCAGCTTCAAGTCCCGACCTAAAGCTGTCACCTTGTCGTGGTGGTAGGGCTTCTGTGCTGCAATGATCCCGCGGGCTATACTGGCTGGAACTCAGTTCCTAAAGGTTCAACCATGCCAGGAAGGCCAACGGGGAGCAGCCCGACGAAGAACAGCGAGTCCCCGTACTGCGAGTAATCGTATTACGGGGCGGTCTGGAGGTAAAGTCGTACTGTCCTCTGCGATAGGAGTGTGAAGGCAGTAAGGTATTTCCCCCAGGCGACCAGCATGTCCATATTTATGGAAGCAGCGATGCTGCCTTCCCCCGAGGAAGGGCGGGTTAGAAAAGGTCGGCCCTAAAAACCGCACACTCCGATCGCCCAACGGTTGACCGTGACCGCCGGCGCATTATTCAATACGGTCGAAGTACTTTTAAAACCAAAGGGTCCGGTGCTGCTCAAAAGGCACCTGCTGTGTGCAGCCGCATCAGGAGTGAGACAGTAATGCCCTACTCCCTGCGCCCCTGGGCCAGGCCGGCCCCCTACAGCCAAGTAGGTCAGACTATTGAGTCATTGGCTCCGGGAGGGGTCCCCCAAGAATACCCTAACAACCGCTGTCTCTCGGTCCAGACTCTTGAGTCAGAGGCTAGGGGTAGGGTCCCCGAACAAAACCCTACATCCTCCCACTGCCTTGTGGGTCAGACTTTTGAGTCAAAGGCTCAAGGTGGGGTACCTCAACTAAACCCCCTTCTTCGGCCTGGGCAACCGGGAAGTATCATTTGCCCTTGCAGCTCTTCGCTCACCGGCCTTCTCCCTCACTCCCTCCCAACCCATCGTACAATGCAGTGCAATCAACCCATCTGCCAATCCCCTAGCCACTGTTCCGTGTCTCAACCATCGCCCAGAAAAATAAACCAAAATAATCACCTACTAACCTCAAAAGATCTGATCCACGTTGCAGCCTTTAATGTCCGTACTCTATGTCAAATTGGGCAACAGGCATCCCTTGCTGAAACCTTACTTTCCCTCTCTATCGATGTATGTTGTGTCTCCGAAACACGCATACAAGACCCCACTTCGGTCGTGCTCCTCAAGCCGCTTAGGACGAGCCCAGATGTTCCACATTTCACTCTTCGGGCATCCGGTGATCCTGACGCAATGGCTCGTGGTATCTACGGTGTGGGAGTTGCACTCAGCCCCAAGGCTGAAAGCGCCTTACTGGACTGGATCCCAGTAAACAGTCGTCTTTGTGCTGTGCGGTTGTCTGGCTCAATTAAGATTAACGCAGGTCGATGCGGTAAACGGTGTTTGTTTGTCGTATCAGCATACGCCCCAACAGATAGCAGTTCTGAGACTGAGAAGGACGAGTTTTATCAAGATCTGTCACGACTGCTTCGGTCGGCAAGAAGGATAGATATAGTAATCCTTGCGGGTGATATGAATGCCCAAGTTGGACGACTAAGTCCGGAAGAGGCACATGTAGGTAGTAGATTTGGAGTCGATGCTGAGCGTACGGATAATGGGGCGCGGCTCCTTCAATTGTGTGCAGATCATCATCTGTTCCTGGCCAGTACGAACTTCCAACACAAACGCTCACACCGAGTTACTTGGAGGCCACCTACCACAAGACAGTCGTGGACTCAATTGGACCATATGGCTATTAGTTACCGATGGAGAGCCTCAGTTAAGGATTGTCGTTCCTTCTGGGGTACGCAACTTGATTCTGATCACGCCATCGTGCGGACCCGCTTATCACTTCGCTTTCCGCCAGCACTACGCGTGCCGAAAGAGAGCAGCTCCGTTCATCAACTTCGACAAATTTCAGTAGCTGAAGAGTATCGAGCTGATTTGGCTAGAAAGCTACTGGAAACGCACAGTCATGTGGACGACGAAGATTGCTTGGAGGCTGAATGGAGACGAGTTAAAGAAACAATGCTCTCAGCTTTCATAACTGTTTTTTCAGGCCATCTGATTCTACTAAATGAACACTGGATATCGTCGAGATCAGCAGATCTTATTGCCGCCAGAAAGGCCATACCAGCAACTAGCGACTATGATGGCGCACGCAGATCCCTCAAACACCGGATAATCAGGAGCTTGAAGAATGACAGAGAACGCTGGTGGATTTCGAAGGCCCAGGAGATGGAGAAGGCTTTCGCTGCAGGCAACAGCCGCGCCCTGTTTCAACTGATTCGATCAACGGGTCAAAAGAAGGCAGGTGTCAGTGAGACAATATGCGAAAAAGACGGAACAGCAATTCACTCCCTCAATCGCCGTCTTGAGCGGTGGGCTGAGCACTTCCAAGAACAGTTCACCTGGTCTCCTTTAACACAACCGCTGGAGGAACCAAGCGGGCCTGAAGGGAACATCGACATTAGCCCACCATCAGCAACCGAAATTCAGCGTGAGATATCAATCCTGAAGCGCGACAAGGCACCTGGCCCGGATGGTCTACACCCCGCGCTCTTCAAAGAAGGTGGCGAAGTCCTGGTGAACGGTCTGACAACCATACTGCAGAAGATTTGGAATGAAAACAGAATACCAGCCGAATGGAGCTCCTCGACCGTCATCCCAGTTTTCAAAAAGGGAGCAAGAACGTCATGTGAAAACCATCGTGGTATCAGCCTGGTATCCGTCGCATCTAAGGTGCTCTCTGGCATTATTTTGCGCAGGTTGATGGATTATCGGGAGAGACAGATTCGTGAGAATCAAGCTGGGTTTCGCCCTGGTCGAGGATGCATCGACCATTTCTTCACCTTGAGACAAATTCTTGAACAGCGCCACTCCTTCAGACGGCCCACGTTGGTCGTTTTTCTGGATTTGAAAGCTGCTTTTGATTCTGTCAATCGTCAGCAACTTTGGCAGTGTCTGGCGATCAAAGGTGCCCCTTCCAAATTTCTATCCCTTATGAGGGCACTGTATGCGAACTCCTGTGGGCGCGTACGAGTATACGGGAAGCTCTCGCCTGAGTTCACCACGTCAAGTGGGGTAAGACAAGGCTGTCCTCTTTCCCCTTTCCTCTTCAACTTTGTTATTGATATGCTGCTTGAAACTTCTCTCTCTGCCTTTGAAACCTCGGGAGTCGAAATGCTCCCGGGACGTTCGCTCACAGACATTGAGTATGCGGACGATATTGCTCTCCTTGGTTCAGATCCTTCCCAAATGCAAACGATTTTAAATAACCTAAATAACTCTGCCGCACGGTTTGGCATGCGCTTCACACCTGCAAAGTGTAAAGTGCTGCTACAAGACTGGGTGGGATCAAACCCACACCTCATGCTTGCAGGCGAGCCAATCGACGTGGTAGATAAATTTGTTTACCTGGGCAGCTGTATAAGTTCCGGTGGACTGGCTGGAGATGAGGTTATTTCTCGAATCGGAAAGGCCAGGGCAGCTTTTGCCAACCTCCGACACCTATGGCGCCGACGTGACGTGAGTTTGTCTGTCAAGGGAAGAGTTTACACTGCGGTGGTGCGATCCATACTGCTTTATGGATCAGAGACGTGGCCCCTACGCGCAGAGGACATACGGAAGATGTCAGTGTTTGACCATCGGTGTCTCCGAAGCATTGGTCAGGTCTGGTGGGAACATCGGATTAGTAATGCTGAGGTACGCCAGATGGTCTTAGGAAGAAGGAACTCTCCCGCGATAGATGAATTACTCACGCTTCATAGGCTGCGCTGGTTGGGACATGTACTCCGCATGCCAGAAGACCGCCTGCCTCGCAGAGCTCTCTTCGCCCAGCCCTGTGCTGAATGGAAGCGACCGAGAGGTGGACAGTGTATGACCCGGCAACGAAGTACGAAAACTCTAACCAGTAAACTTAGTCGGGTGGGCAACTGCCGCCTCCCTGGATGGGGACCCCGGGACTCAAATCACCAGTGGTTAATGACATTGGCAGAAATGGCCCAATCGCGCAGTCAGTGGCGCTCGTGCATCAAAGCTATCGCCTTCAATGCGTAGCTACCCAATTTCCGAACAAACTGAACATGCCTTCACCTCCAAGGCTTGTTGTACGTTCCACATTCCCGTTTTCCGGTGATCGAAACTGTAGCAGCTGGAACCAATGTGCCTATGGTACATGGTTTATAGCTGATAAATTGAAGTTGAATTGAACTGAATCAGCTTCAAGTGTTTCTTTGATCGTTGCAGTTGAGGTTGGCCAAGCGGGATTGATCCAAGACTGGTTACTGTCGTGGCATTACGTGAGGATGGTCATTTGTAGATGGTCAATGGAGTCCAACATTCGTGATAGCGGCTCCGTTCAATCGTCCTCCAGGCTTTCACTGTCGCTTTGCGCTTGAGTGTACAAGAGCTAAAGATGCACAAACGGGTGTAATTAGGGTTCTGGTCAGCACTGATGCTGTACTTTTTTTAAAGCTTACATTGTCTACCACATGATCGCTGGAGCAAATTCCTTGGTGGCAGCCAATGATCATTTTTTCCGACTGTTTGGATAAGGTCATCCATGGGTCGATAATTAACTGCCCACTTCTGATATATGCATACCAGGATATCTTATCGAATTTAACCATACAGATATAAGTCAATCAACGAGAGAGAGCAGATACCACGAGCTTTACAGAAGCTGACACGTTCATATGTGTGTTTGTGTATATATATGTGGGTGAACACCTCTCGGTCCTAAAGTTTACAGAATCCCATGGAATGACATAGGTCAGCACTTTATTCCCTCCCGAAAGCAACACCAATTGTAGGAAACAGGCCTTTTTAGACGTGGTAATTCTTTCTATTGTGAACCCAAGTCATGGGAAGACGATAGTTGTGGGTACCAAGACGATAGCGCTGATTTAATCTGCGAGACGGTACATGACAGTGGCAGCCCATTCTGTGGTTTTCGCCTAAAAGATGGTGCTATTTCGCGGGGCTTTTCGTAACTCGTTCGCAGTCTGGAATATCTCATAAAGTTTTACCCATTTGAAGTACGAATTAAGAGAACTGACTAGGAAACTTATGGAATAGCTCTGTATCCATCGGGTAACCGATAGCGACTGTGCGGAAATAAAGTATACTTCCTTGCTGCGATTAGTTTCTTTTGTTGTTAATATTCAAAGAGGGCTGGAGACGTGCGTTCCGCAAGCCGGGTAAACTCATCAGCATTCCGAGAGCGCTGTGTTTACGCGCATTCGGACAAGTTTGTTCTTATGGCGAGCCACCACCTTCTTTTTCATCTCGAGCGGGGTTAGGCGGAGTTACTGTGCTCCACCATTTTTTATGAACTATGCCCTGAAGGGTCTGTGTGACATTTATGAAGTGTCAATGTAATATCGAGAAACAGCCTGTTTGTGACCAGGAATACGCGGATAACATAACGCCATTTTGTGATTGTGTGCATGGTCCCATCGACAACTTCCAGCCTTCGCAATGGGTCGAACGACTCTCCCAGCCAGGCGTAGAAGGTGTCTGAAAGAGCTCCCTTCCTGAAGTGGAAACAACTCGTCAAGGAGCTAGTATGGTATTCTCTGAGGGGTGGTACTTTGTTGCTGGTTGAAGTACTGTGGAGATTTTCACAGTCCTTTACTATATGCGTCATGTAGTATTGTGAATTGTATTCATTCGTCAAGGCGCTGACTCACTCTCACCCCTCTGATCTGCTTGACACTGTGCGGAAACTGGGTGCTGTGCTTTTGCGAAACGATTTGCTTATTGCATATTGGGACGGACTTCTGGGTTGTCGAAACGTCCTCTCAATATTAAGATGTCTCTTTCAGGGAGGAGCGACCAAGTAAGTTGTCTCTAATGGAAATTCAAATGATTGCTGATATTTTTCAAGATGATGTGTTAGCGCCCACTGAACTGCTCCAATACAATCTGTGGAATCGCTTTGTCACGGAGAACGCCGAATTATTTACATATGGTTAGTAGAAGAAACTACGGGGAACCTAATGGCATAATGCATGCTTTAATTTACATGGTGGCTAGGTTTCTATGATAACGCTGGATGCTGAATACCATGAAATGGACACACGATGCATGGTTTAGACTACTCTTTTACATCTCTGTGGGTTCCCTGCATAATTCACAACTACTGTAGTGCTAAGGAATAGTCTGATTTACACATTAAGGGTGATAAAACTCACGTGCAAATTAACTTAGTGTTGAGGGATGACTCATGGAAATTTCATCTGAATTCATCGTCCACCATTTTCCCCGACTAAATATGCTGCGCATAGGCCGCCTCATTTTTCGGTTGGAACGACAGTCAAGATATCAAAGTTTGTTCAGTACTACTCATGAGGTTGATCAAGACTGGCCAGCCCGGTACTGGTTTC
>SJOL01006154.1:398990-446809 GCA_004794785.1 Opisthorchis felineus
AAAATATGAAGCGAGATGGGTGATTCATTCGACTTCTTTTGCATAGGGAGCCAAGTAGGCATAATGCAAACGAAGAACTAGCTCTCTTGGACGGGACTCGAACCTGGGGCTTCTATTTTGTAAAACGGGTGCTCTATCGGCTAGGCTATGGCAGACGTTTTCCCGCGTTGCGAGGGGTTGGGCGACCGACTTTTGTTCGGATGTGTTTGTCTTTAATTCTGTGTTTTATATCTCTGTTTCCCAATTCAGGGTAAACTTTTTGTAACAAAACTATCGCACTCAGAGAACACATTCACGTCACTCTCGTTTAGACAGTCCTCCTGCTCTCCTGATGCAATTATTTTGGTGGGTCCACACCAAAGTAGGGATGATTTAGGTGAGTCCAATGTGCACGGGTGGAGCAGTGGTGACACGATCGCCTCGAATGTAGGATGTCCGGGGTTCATATCTCAACACGGTCAAGGATATCCGGTACTGGTGTGCTTTACTAAGGCGGGAACTGTAGTTTGGTGTTTCTGACAGGATAGAAGGATATATCAAACGGGAATGGTGTGAATTCGAATGCTATTCAGTATTTGTATTCCATGAACCGATTTTAGTGATGTTTCGAATACCATGACATGTCAACCAGGTCATAACATATTCTTATGAGCTTTCCTAATTAGGCATCTCATTATATCCCTTTTCAACGATTTGTTGTACAACACCAAAATGGTGTGGTTGATGTTCATCGAATACTTTAGAAATGGATCGTTGGCTGGCCTCACTCACATTCTTCCTGTTTCCCCTTAGGTCGCGATATGCTTCGTCTGACGAAAGAAGACTTCCAAGCTCTCTGTGGTGCTGTGGAAGGCCTACGCTTGCATAATGCCTTCTATAACAAGTAAGCGGCGTGTTTCATTTTCAGGTGCAAACGAACCAGCACCCAATGCTGTCCATCTTGTGTCCCAGTACTTATCATGCCTACCTATGTCGTACAAGTTATCTGTTGAGAATGACAAATATCCATTGAGTCACACAGACCCTTTATCTGAGAAGCTGTCTCTGGACAGGACACGTGATGTGCCCAGTCCCCGTGACGGCTTTCATTTTCGGACTGTTGGTCGGACGAATAGATATTCCTGATCTTAATCACGGTGAAAATGTTTGAAGATTCATGACATGTTTGTCACTGGTGCGTTCCGTGCTGCTAAGTGACTCAGAGTGGTAAAAATCCATAGCATCTTTTTGTCTTTGATAACCCGAACAGTGTACCTCGATTTTGAAATACTATAGCTTGGTGTATTTTTTCAACGTTTCTTCTGTTCTTGACGCTTGTCCGAAGAGCGGACCGTGCACCTAGCAAGGATGCTCAGTCGCCGTCCTAAGAGTGACTTCCAGAAAAGAGTCCTTTCCCCTGGAGAATCTACCGTAAGCATTCTCCACTAAATTCCGATGAAATTCCCTTTTGTCTTGTGAAACTATCCCCTATATTCACTAGCCTTTCCTGAAGAAATATTCCTTTTACGAAGAAAGGCCATGATATGTAAGATAGTACAGCATGACGATCTCGAACGACGCAAGTTTTTCATTCCAGGCAACTCATCAGTGTCTTGTGGGCTTCCACGAGACATGTTGATGGGTGGACACTTCTGCTAATCCTTCTTCTGGTCAACACAGTTACAAGGTCATAGCTTACAAAATTCAAATTCAAATTCGGATGGTCTATCAGTCTCTAATTGACGATCAGTGTAGAAAATCAATAATAAGTTTGCGCAGTCAATAGGCGTCACGTGGCATGTCACTCTGTGGAAGAGTCTGGACTGTTCGTCTCGGGCCGCGCCACCTGTATTGTGTGTACATAAATCCTAGAATTTTCGAAAACCGATTAGTTTAGCTTTGAAATTCAGATTGAGAAGTGTTACTATTACTATCACGTTGCAATTACAATATTCAACTAGGTCTACTCCTTCTCTTGCTTCCTCAATTTTTCATTAGCTATCATTTGATAGTGGTTTGTCGTGACTATTTGTTTATTTACTTGGTGAACAGAGATCTACGAGGATCTATTTCACATGCGCCTATTTTGCTATCGGACGACCAAAGTCCACTTAGGAGGCTGTTTCTAGAGACCTACGCGAGGCCTCTATTGCGCAATATGGCGTCTGGAAGCTATTAGCGTCTGAGTTCGAGGCACGCTTAGTCCGTACCCACCCAATTTCCGCAGTCTAGTCCGCCCTATGCGTTCTCATTGTTGCTCTTCGCCATGACCTACCCTCTTACATCCTGCAATTGCACGCTTGAGTCACTCGTGTTTTTTTAACCAACAATGGAAGAAATGGGGCGAATTTCGGTCAGTACCATTCGGTCTTCACCATTCAAAACGAAACCCAAGATTCGCTGGAACGTGCCGTTAAGACGATGGCGTAAACTCGACAGAAAGTGCGAAAATGTGCTCGGCAAAGGAATAAGGCTGTTTCAGGTTATTAGTGTCACTCACCAGCATAAGATTATACCTCCTCGCCCGATATTTTGTCAGCTGCCGGCGTACAATCACTGGCCCATTTGAACTTTCCCATGCGTGAGACTTATTCAGCCTGGAGCACTACTGCTCCACTTTGTGGAACTAAACGACAGAAGTGAAACTTGGAAAGTTGGATTGATATGTTGTCTCAATCGATGTTTCGTCCTGTAAGTGAGGTCAATCTATGCTGTAAAGCCGAGAAGCACTATGTAGGTGTTTCATTGGCAGTCCACATCTCTGAGGTGATGTGAACTCGTGACCTCCCGGTTGCCAGTTCCATTAAACCGTGCGGAAGGATCTGTAGCCAACTATCATATTTTTGTGTGTGTCGGCTTCCCTCGGGATCAAGATAATTCCGCGGTTGGACTGGCCGGGAGTTCCGCGGTTCGAACCCACTCATGATTTTTCGGTTGGTCCTGTCGAATCCCGATAGTTTGCTTCGGATTGCATGGCAGGTGTGTATCGAAAAGGCCTCACATTCGATTTTACATTGTGAACTTTCTGTTATTGTCTGTGTGAATCAGTTTTCAACGGGGTGCCATACTACCCGCAGTATAGGTACATCTCCAATTAAACTCACAAGGGCACATTTGTTTGCATGAGGCCCTACGTTGCTGAACGCATTTCAGCACTGGTCTTTTGCACGGGCTCTTCGACCTCGTTACTACTCGTATTTTTGAGGTGTGAAAATGCGGATAGAAAGCAGTCGAGGTGATAACTCATTTCGTTTGATTTGTCATGTACATTTTTCAGACCTCCTCGGCCTCGGTCCACAATTTACCTGAGTCGTCGGGAGAACGAAGGTGAGTCCTACGATGAATCGAAATTTGTTGGGTCATTTTTGGTCTGACGTTTTAAACGTAGTGCTTGGGGCATCAAAGGATGTTTGACGGCCGGTGGCTCTCAGTGGGATAAGAACAGACATCATGATAAGACAAGGGCAATCGAACTTATTCCCTGACGCGTTCTACCTTTGACAAGCCATGTCACTAGATATCTTGAGATCTGTCACGTTATCCTTGGGCTGCTGGTTAGCTTTGCGTTCAGTTTTCTGTTACTTTGGTCGATTGGTTTTTGAGTCTGGATGTACTAGGTGATTGCTAAGCTACGCAGTATGGGGTCCCCTCAAATGATCGACAGTGTGGTGCGGTAAACGATCTCACCGTTTTATCAAGCTGCCAGGCATTCAGAGGTCACAAACTTTCAAAGTAGAGCTTCAATACAATCGACGCGTTTAAAGTGCCTGCACTTGCCCATTACACAATAATGACACCAAATAGAGTTACTATTTATTTTCACGTTCAGGTGAACCTGGTTACGCAGTGTCTGGAGGAATGACCCTGGTCCTTTTACTGGCTGGGGTGTGCAGGACGACCGCGATCATATATATATATATATATATATATATATATATATATATATATATACCACACAGTTCACGTAACATCTTATACACTCTTCAGTCTCTTGTTTTTAAAGTGTATTTTCTTATCGGAACCACATTTGCTTGTTTTTCCAGTGTATCAGGCGGTGATGCTGTATCAGCTAACACGTGACGAATTACTGCGACACGTGTCCGCAATGGTTACTCTGCAGGTTGATCAGGTCCAGATGTTGTGCATTCTCACTGACCACGGATTGCCCGTTCTGATCACAGATGAGGTATGTGTCATCTTACATTGCCTTTACAGCTTAGAAGCCACTCTGGTTAGCACTGATGTGAGTCGAGTCGAAACGTTCATGCCGAGGGTGTCTGTTCCTCTCCTGTGGGTGGATAGGCTCCACATCAGGATTAGTAATACAATGGAATACCCACCAACACTTTCCACGCGTTTAACTTTTCGCATGCATAGTAATAGGTTAGGGGTCTTAGGGCTGCCTTAGTTTCCTTGTTCATAATTCCAACGTTCTTCCCTTATGTCAGTCACCTGTTTGTCGTAACCCTCGTCAGCAAATCTTCTCCTCACACAATATATATTACTCTTAAGAAGGTTATCGCTGTCATTCCCCCCCCTCAAAGGTGAATCGTTTCACTGTCATATTCCATGGTTATATCAAACGTGCATAACTAGAGATTCATCTGTGCAGTAGAAATTTGCCAGGGGGGACAGTGAGCGAAGTAAATCACCAGTGCCAAAGTAAACATGCAAATTTTTGGTACGGTTGTTTCCCACCCAAACATCCTCTCTTCTGAGAGAAACCTAGCCGTTGCGACCGCAATTATACCGTTGCTTTTATATCATCGCCCCTCTTTCTCATTGTTCCACTTGTAGCTGGTTGCGCAACTGGAAGACCACAGCTTTTACCAATTGGAAGTGCATTCACATTGTCCAAATAAAGCAAACATATTCCTCCGGCCTGCATAAAATCTTTGCACCCTAGCCACTGCAATCTGGTCAGCTGATCGAACGCCCGGTTGTACATAAACCTTTTTTGATTGTTTCGTTGTTCCCACCGTCATCTTTCTCGCATTATTATTTCGTGTCTTACTTGTGTTTTTGAACAGGAGCCCATCGTACTTTTTTATTCGCTCCTGTGACTTTCAACGGCTTTTAGTTTGTACCTAATGAATGAGATGTATGAGAAATTATATGATCCTTTTGGACGGCTGTATTTTTATTGGCTTTGGTTGAAGCTAAGATAAGCTGGTCCTCGCTAGGCATATTCGTCGTCACCTCTGACGGAATAACACCGAGACTGAACGCCGGTACATCACTGCCGTATGACACACAGACCACTTAACACTGCTGTTTTTATCATAATCTCGATTTACACGAGCCAGTTACGCAATGTTTCGTCAGGACCACCGGGTATCTCTTAGCATGTACCATTGAACGAGTTTCTGATGGACAACAGTTACTTATGGGCAAAATTGTATAAGAGCATAATAAGCCACACAATCACGATTCCGTGGTGTGTTCTTTTCCTGGTGATGTAGTATCTCACCATCGCCACTTGTCCTGTCGGACAATCGAGGATCGCTTGAGAAGAGTCATCTCCATCATGACAGGACTGTGGATTTCCGAAAGGTGCAAGTAAGGGACACAAGTATCAGAATTTTGAGATTTCGTCTTTTTTTGCCAGTGAATAACGCATTTATGGGCAATTGGCCTAGTAGGATCATCCAAAGCAACGCGTTATCAAGCCGGACAAGATCTCAGTGGTGTCACTGCCTTGGTAACCGGATTTGTATTTATCTACTTGGTATCTGTTAGTAGTTTGTAATTTATCGCTGTGGTGGTCAGCTGTTGGTTGGTACAATGGAACTAAACATTTTTCAAAGTTGGGATCTCCAAGTTACAGGAAGTTACGGTCGTCATATGGATAATTAAAGGTGTCCAGGGAGCAATTTTAGTGTGTACTGAAGCCATTTTAAGGCTTCCGGTAGCGACCCAGCCCTCTCCATATGAACCCACGATTTACCATGGGACAAACACTTCTGGCGTACGCGCAACACCCTGCAGCTCTTCGGTATCCGAGCCACCCGCTTTAGGTTACAGGGAATAACCGAACTACTAAAAATAATGAGGAACCAAACTTAATCTAAGTTTCGTCTCAACCGCACAAATCGATGCACCATCGATGTTATGAGCACATCTAACAGCAAATATGTGTTGTGGGTTCCGAATGCGTATCGGCACGGGAATACCTCTATGGGGATTTTCGAGAAAATTCGCAACCCCGACTCTTTTAGAGGAGCAGTCGTAATTCAAGTAGAAGACGGTACTATGGTGTGTCAGCGGACATTAAACTTTGAGGTCCTTTGGACCAACTTGGTATTCCAGTTTTCAACGTATACAGCACACTCGCTTCGACTTCTTGAGAGGCTCCAAGCCTAATCCAGTGATGAATACATTTGGGGGTCGCTCCTAGCCATTGGAACGGTGCCTTGGTATGCCCTTGATCGGCTTCTGCTGGATTTTGCTTCCCAGCCACTTCCACTTAGAACTGCCGTCTTTGATTCATCCATCATAGTATATACACATCATCATCATCCCTCTGGTCTCATTTCACGTCGTTGTCTCACATTTTCTAGGGTGGGTTACATCGGGACTACGTTCTTGGAGCAGTTATAGGAGACTTTTCACACGGTTGTGATTTCGACCGAGATAGTTCCTTAACTTTTTGTTTGATCTGATGAATGAATGATATGACCTCCAAGAATGTTGATTTAAAAGTTCGCTGTGATCTTTGCATGAGTTTCAATGCAACCATGTTTTCTCTCGCGGCATTGGCTCGCCTACAGATCCTTTCTTGTGACCATAAACAGTTTCCTGTTTGCTTGGTTAGTGGAAATAATAGATCAATCTAACTAGACTATCGAGACCGATTTTCTGCCTGCTCCTTTCATGATTCTGGAAGGTATGAACTTTCTACTTGATGTAGCGCTGAATTTGCGTTTTTGCGGCCAAATCCTCCAATGGATTCCCACTATTCAAAGCCTCAAAGCACCTTCTAAGGGTATTTGTCGTATGGGACGAAGACATTTGCCTGATGTGAACGCTATTTTAGAGTCTTCATGCATGAGTGACCTGGTGGTAGCCTTGAAATTTGGAACGGTCACTCTCCTGGCATGTGTGACTGAGAGAGTCGCTTCGCACCAGCTTCACGTAGACGGGGAATTTGATACCTGACATAATCCTCACTTTAGAAATCAATGCACCAACATTAGCCTGGTTATTTTGGTCTGTTCTTCAGCAGGTGTGCCGTCTTGTTTGCGGAATTTTTTGATTCCCTAAACAAAGAGCACCTGCAAGTGGAGTAAAAGTATTACCGGAGCTATTTGTAGTGATTTGATCCCCACTCCTTTCAGCACTTTCATTCCCAGTTACAACACCTGTTTAGTTAGGTGTGCAACCAAAGCAGTTGTGTTTTTGTGTCATATGCATGAATGTGTGAGAGCTTGTGCCCCTCATTCAGTGGATCAGTTATCCTCCGCTATTATAATGTGCCTGGCTCTCTGATTTCGTCCGTTCGAGTTTAAATAGGATTTACCAGTCGTTTTTTCAGTAGCACGTCAACCCCCGCGCAGGGGACAGACTACTCGCATGCCTCATCAGCAGTATCCGCCGTTACACACCTTCCCCCATTAAAGGTCGCTTGCATGCCACCGATTTCCACTAACCTCCCTTATGTCGGTCTCAGCAGCTGGTCTAATCGGCAGCTCTTCGGGTGTATCATGCCACCTCCTGTTGCCTCAATCACGCAGGTGTCCAGTTTGTGACCCCTGGCCAATTCCTATCGGATGCCAGCCGGCCAGTCAGATGAGTGTTCTGCTGACCCGACGCCAACTAGTCTCTCATTCACTTATTGGCTTGTGGGTCCGGGTGACCTGTTTCACGCTTCGGTCGGTGAGAAGTGGTCTCGAGCCAACGATTGCGCAAAGCGTCAATCAGCCTGGGAACGCATTTGCATGATCGTCCATAGGCTAAACTTGGTCCAGCCACTTGGCTGGATATTCGAGCATGAGGCGCCGTCGAGGCTTTGTTCCGATTCCAAATGGGTACTACCATTCCGGGTGTAGCTTTAGGGTGCGATGGGATCCGGAGGTACATAATTACGGAATGCAATGAACCACCAAGCCCATATAGATGGGACTCGAGAAGTGGAAAACAATTGCTGAAGCGAAGGTCTCGATAGATTAATATCTCATTTACATGTGAAGGCTATAATGTTGCAGAGAGCGTAAACGGGATTCGCAATGACCAGCTTCACCTGAAAATGGATGGTCCAGCCCTCATCCTGTCACTCCAGAATGACGGCAATTGTCCGAGTTCACAAAGGACTTTTGAAAGTTGATGCTGTGCGGTGTATGGTTACCACTATTCGCTCAACACAACCGAGATCTTCCTACTCAGTCGTCAGCCCAAACCTAATGCCACAATTCTCCTTTTTGGTTTCATCAACCGAAATCATTGATTGAATGAAGAAAAAAACTTGAACAATCACGGAGAACTATGTACAGTATTGAGAGACGTGATCAGTTCGGTAACCGGGTCCTCTTCTAGGTGAAAATACCGTTTATTGAGACTGATTGAGCATTTTCGCCATAAAACCATCCAATTTAGATCGGACTGAATAACGCATCATTTTCAGTTCGCAGAACATGTCGCCAGCTGCCAAGTTAGCCGAGTAAATCAATTAAATCTGTTAATGTTCTGGTTTTGAAACGTACGTGTCTGCACTGATCGGATTTTCGAATGTCAAGATAAGACTGCAATCTTGCTTGTCAGAAATGTTTCAGACGTTAGTGGTTAGTTGTGGACGTCAGGCTCCATCCGGTCGATTTACACCGGGCTTGGTGATGACCACCGGTTTGGTACCGAGTATTACGGTTAACTGTGTGCGACTACGCAAACACGTGTGAGGACTGTACCGATTTCACTACAATTAACCGGCATTCTAGCTGTCCATTTAGACCATGCGTAATGGCCTGGATGTTGACCCATAAGCATTTCCGAAGATTTGTCCATTCTCGATGCTGTCCTACTTAAAAGCGGCCGACCCTTGGACTGCACATTCTGTTTTAAACTATCGTCTGTGGGTTATACCAAACCAAATGATTTTATTGTGTGGAGCCCACGGATATAATAGTTTCCCTACAATTTTCCACATTCTCCACAATATTTGAATACTATGACAAATATTTGCCTCATTTTTAATGGTTTCCAGAAAATCGATAGATTACGTGTTTTAAGCAGTGCGCCTAATATCCCCTTTACTGGCACCCCACGGTGAGCAAAATGTCACTTAGGCTCTGTTTTTTTTCACGTAGAGAAGAACGCCACCTGAGTTAAACGGGATGGATTCTTCCCCACCCTACAGGTGGGGCTGAAAACTCAGTCGGCTAATTTTGAGTTTTGCAGTTATAATTAGGCTGGCCCCAATTGGTGCAAGATGAAACACCTAAGTAATTAGCACACTGGGCGATTTGTCTACGGAAAGAACATTTGCTGGTGTTAAAATATGGTTTTACCCAACTTCTGGCTTTTGTGGTGTTAAACACTAAGTTAGAATCGAAGAGTATGTTACGTTATACTCATGTGAGTCTCTCCTTTAGGTTGACAAAAGTCGCGTCTCCTAGGCCTATTATCGAGATTTTGATTTTTTCCCTGGCAATATATCGAAATACTGGTAGCTGGGGTGCGTTAACTGGTTGATCTGTTCGCCGATCGTTTCGTCCTCAATCAGTTCATGCACCAGTACGCCATCTGACCTACCACCTGGTTCCTTTCATAATATGACACTGCTTGTAAGCATAACAAAAACTTGGTAAACCACTGGTTCCGACAAATACTCTCATTTCGTACACGAATACGATTTTGACATGCGACAACTGTGTCTCTTGTTTATGATGGTCTGCTTCAACTGAATCCATTGCACCAATACGCCTCATGTTTCAGTTGGTAGGATACTCGAGATATCGCAATATATTATCTGTACGTGACACACTACTCATAAAGTTGCTGAATTTTCTCTTTTAGGTTAGGCGGAGCCATTAGCCCTGTTTCTTACTTGGACGTCACGTGAAATGCGTGCGAACTAATATATAGCGCTAAAGTAAGTATCAAGTATGACTCAAATGAAACTTAGGTTCGACATTGCTCAACCCAAGAGGTGGCTGATACCACAATATATTCATGGGACCTCACAGAGTCCGATTACCCCATCAGGGGCGGACTGTAATTTGTTTCTAGTGGCCTCCGAGAGGGGCGAAACGCCTATCTTCTAACGATTTGCGACCTAAGAATTTGTATTGTTCATCGGTGTTGTGAGTAGCACGAACTAAATCGAATTTTTGCAATTGTGAATATAAACGAAGAGAGGCACCAGGGACGGACTCAAACCGCCGATCTCTCTTTTGTTGTCCGCTCTACGCATACCCGGTCTTCTCATTTTAAAGTCTTCCAAGGCCTTCATTTATTCCTACAAAAAACGAGTGTTTAACGTCACGTCTGATTATTTTCACTTTTGAACAAGGTTCATTTCTCAATAAAATGGGAAGTTTAAAGGTTCTTGCTCAGAATTTGGCTGCATGGGCAGTAGACCCAGAATGGTCGCTGTCCTCGGAATTAGTTTCGTGGCCTCTTCATTGCTGTACCTACAACCGTTTTGAACCGATAGGTTAGGGGGATTTTAGCTCAACGTTCCGGTTTAAACTACTGATCACTGACTGCACACATGGTTGGAGCCAGTCGTCCGGTAGTGTGAATGAACGACAAGCTCCCTTTCGTTTGACAGCAGCTCAGCGGAGAGCGGGTCAATACAATTCAAGAACAAGGCCTCAGCAACCTATGGAACATGTTTGCGCAAGTCGCTTACGTGCAGTGGTCCCGAAGAGAAGGGATCATCCACACAGAGGCCACTATCTTGGATGACCCATAACAGCATTCTTCGTCCGCCAAGATAAAGTGTAGGCCCTACCACAAAGAAGCTAAAATGTTTTTCTGTGAATCCTCTTTCGGGGCATTACTTTATGGGGTTTGCATGAGTGAGGCGTTCATTCCATCAAGAACCACTTCTAACCGTGGGTTATCCTAGCTGGTCTTCCACCAAAACTTTATACCTTGGGTACAACTCTTTAGTCGATCAAAAGATAACACATTTGTTTTTGTTCCTACAGGCTACGTGACTTCCCCATGGATTTGGTGTTTCAAAGACTAGGCAGGGTAAATTTCGAAATCAGATGTCAATACCCGGAGATTTTCCAGTCTATTTTTCCTATCCTTTCGTCTTACCGCGGGATACAAGAAAATCCTTCGGAATTATCATTGCAGAAGAGTTTGAAGGACAGTCGGTAGATTTACTTTTTTAATGAGTTTTCCAAGTAATTGAATCGCGGGGTTAATTAACTCAAGGATTAACTTCCCTTGCAGAAGCATGTAGCTAAAGATACGTATCTCGTTTACATTTTGACAGGGGGGTAGCGAAAATGCACAAATCAGAACATAAATGTCAAAACTGCCCCAGTTCACACCACGAACGAATTGCTGAGATTTACGCCATATTAGATGTGGTGACCTAGAGGAACAGTTACGCTAAAAAGTCGGTCTATTTGTTTATGGGAATATAGCGCAATCTTTCTGGTACATCGGCGCACTGAAATGAAGTAAATCGTTTATTCATTCTTGATCCTTGTTTACCGGGTCACTCAAATGTCAACTTCTCCCAAAGAAATGCAATATATGAATAATCCTCGTCTTTGATTACCCACATTGGTTGTGAACGAGTGGTTCATCTGAACTCAGTCCAATTACCCGTGCAAATGTCCCATATGTTTATCATATGAGTGTTGTGTTTGATGTTTCATTAGATAAAAAGTGACTAAAGTGCACCGAAAACAGGTGAGACTCGGCAGCTGTGGACGAAAAACGCACCTCAGAGTATGGCTACGCCTAATTTTGGGTGTTCAATCAAGGGCGTTATATGGGCTATCGTTATTCTACCATGTCTTGCCTATTTGCGATGTGATTACGTAACGGTATTATGTGACCCTTGGAAACGGCTGTCGAATTCACTGCCTCAGCAAACTCATTCGTACGAGCGTGTATAGATTGCACTTGAATCCCACGTTGGATCCATAAAAGTAACTGCGTACAACAAGTAGTCGCGCAAAATCAAATGATCAGTAAGGGAAAAGTCTGTGCAATTGATTTTTCATCAACTTTACGACAATAGGTGCTTCTCTCCCAAAACAGGTCACGTAACTACATTTTGAAAGGCACCAACTGACCGTCCAAGAGAAACAGAACATCTCAAAGTTGTTTTACACTTAATGGGATTGAAGGAATCTACTGGAGTTCCCACAGCCACTGATGCCCTATACTATGAATTGTACACGTAGTTGAAGGATTAGGGACTGCGTATATGAAAACAATTCAAGTGTAGGTCAATGTGAGCATTATAAAAAATGCACCTCAAGCTGAATCCCCGAGGGTTTGTTAGAAACCGAGGAATCCATTCAAAGTATCAGACCAGTCATTCGTCAGAGCTATCTGTGTAGAGTCACCTTTCAGTTCAGCATGCTCTTATACACGTAAGTCAATTTACTCCCTACCAGGCATACTTGGCTCTGGATTAATCATTGTCGGAAAACTACAAGGTCACAGTCCTTCTTGGTTCCAGTTAATTTGCTCCTGCGGAAGGTCACGCACAGTGATTGATACTCTGAGGTATAAAAAACGCCTGCTCTTAAGCCTCTGTTTTTCTATCACCAATCAATCCATACAAATATCATACAGCAGACGGTCTGTTAACTGAACATCCTAATACTGGGTCTCGTCTGAAAATTCGTTATTTTGGGTTCAGTCGATGAGCCCCGGACCGATTTGTGCGTGTGGTCAAATAGCGCATCAAGTAAGGTCACAGATCTTCGTCGCTGACGAGTAATCCAACTTTTGAAGCACACTGCTCATCACACCTATTCTATTACCCCCAGTATCAAGAAAAGCAATACCGCTAGGACCAAACGCCTCGTTCATCATAGCATAGTTCATAACTGACAAACAGGTAGACGCATCCTCTTAATTCCGAATCGAATGACAACTGGGTCAAACGTCGAATGACAACTGCGTCAAACGTCTAAACGTGACTTGGTCTGACCTAATTCCAAAAGTGTGAGCGGGGTCCGATTCAGGACGTTTAACACGTGTTGGTCCAAGGAGTTGCGTTCGCAATGCAACTGGCAATGGTTGAAACATCTAGAGATATATCCTATTTCGCACAATCGTTTACCCACCAGGCACCCACAAAACAGCCAGAATAAGACACCTTTGGGCACTCGTATTTCCAGCTGAATTATGCATACTCACGTGCCTATTTAGGACTGCTCCAAGCCTTGTCTACTCTGCATCCATTATTGTTGAATCTAAACTTCAAACTGCAGTCTGGTGACCTTTGGCATCTTCTGCAGAACAAGCAACTCCTTAAGCTCCATCACTCTGAAATTTAGACCCTTAAGTGACAAATGAGAATGTTGTCTGTAGTCAAGAAAGATTTCCGGTTCTCAACTTTCTCTTGGAGAAAGTTTTTTTGTTCTTCGTCATTAAAAGACGAAGGATAGGTAGCCAGAAAACACGCCCAGGCTGGGCGCAATAGTATAGAACACAAGTTTCTCTGATCGTGAAAATCGATGCAGAAAATATATTTTTACTCAGTGAATCTACATGTCTTGGAAAATCTAGGTAATCCAGATGTGATTATTACTCAACCGGCTAACTTCCCCCAGTTCTGCCACCTGTAGCAAGTGACAGTGCTCTGTATGTGAGCCAATTCACCAGTTCGGACGGGAATTATCTAAACCTCAGAGGTTTGTGTGAACGCTCTTAAAAATCAGCAGACTACAACATCAGTTTGTCGGAAAACAAAAAAGTGTACTGATAGTCTCAGTTAACCCGATGCGATTGCCAACGCAACTGCAAAGCGCAGCAGTACCAGAGGAGGGTTTTGCGCGTCGTATCTTTCATTCAATGAACTGAACTAGGAGCAGAGTGAATATCTGGATTTCCCGAAGGTTTTATGAAAATGAAGAACCAAAATAAATTCCAAAATGGGCTCCCAGTGAAGTCGTGTTCCTATTTCACTGAGTGAATTTTTTTCGTGTCACCTTTTCTTTGTACGCCTACAATACATTTGGTCCATTATTCTTCCAACGTGGACCTGCCCTGCACTAATGTACCCATACAGATCACGCTGAGAGTACGGGAAGATATGAAACGAGCGTGGAAGAAAGCTTTGGATCTGTCAACAAAATATAAGTAGTTAAGGGAAAGCAACAAGTTGCAAGATTCCTAAACCTCCCATTTGAGAAGTCATCAGTTGAGCAGCGGCAGGAGAATGCGTTATGCCAATGGAGGCTGAGTGGCGCCAAGTTCTGTCTGCGTACGAGTTCATTACACTGCTGACCACTGGCTTGTGGCTTAACTCTTTAGCCCTCAACGACTGACCGGGAGTTCATGAAATGCGAATCGCAACAAGCGTGAAAAACGCATACACTGCTTTTGGGCTTTTCGTCGCAGGTTGGCTTCAATTTCACGACGACGCCCGACTGAAAGTAACTTTCTTTCGGTCCTCCGCAAGTCACTTTCGGAAGGTTGTCATCATTCATCATTATCGATTTAAGTTAGCTTAGCTACTTTTTCAGAGTACCAACACAGTAAGGTCAGTGAGCACGTGGAAGAAGCGTGGCAAATTATAAACCTAACTACGCTGGCGATGTTTGAAGCTGTCCGTTCCACTTCCACGACGTGATCAAATGGCCACTGGATATCGTTCAGACGACTAGTTCTGATCAGTGTCGCGAATCCGCACCATCATGCAGCAAGTATGTTGACTCATGCGGATCCAGTGAAAGCCAGTTAGTGAAAAATCTAACGAATGACCAGACGTTCTTTTGGAAGTGGAATTCCCGAAGGTAAAAGTTTTGCAGCTGGAAACATCGGTGACTCGTGTCTCCTCTTTTTCAGGTCACCTGTCATTGAAACGATAAACGAAGAAGACGATTCAGCATAAGCAACAGTGAGAAAGATGGGCTTCGAACTTTGAATGACAGTTTAACTAGCCTGCTGTAAGGCAGATTCCGGAGGAAGCGGCTACGGTCGGATAGAAAGTAATCCTGTCAAAAGAAGAAAAACAGTACTAAATATCCTATTTAGGATTCAAAATTGGCATCAGGCTTGGATAATTTTTTTCCATCTCTCATCAAATTAGGCACGAAAACTCTGGTAACCTTCCTAAAATAAGTTGCTGTTGCAAGGCCGGGTGAAGGGGAAGTAGTTGAAGGGTAAGCCACCCAGGTCGTCATCCTAGTCTTCAAGGAGGGTAAATAAACACCGTAAAAACGAATACGAAATCATTATGGTGGTTGTAGCAACCAGAGTACTAGTTGGTAGAATCTTTCGCACGTTGAAGGAACCCAGAAGAGGCTCCATTCTGAGAGAACAGGCTATCTGACAGGTTTTAAAACATTAGCACTGATTTTAGAAAATAGCAGCGGTCATTTTGCGTGGTTTGAAAGCTTCATTTGAATATTTTGACCGTCGGAGACTATGGCCTTGTGTGTGGCATAAGGATGTTATCCGCAGTTTCTTACCCCTCCTTAAGGCCCTCTATGACAACTCTTGTGGATCAATGGAGATCTAAGGCAGACTTTCATCCGAGCTGACTATCTCCATCGGTATCAGGCAACTGTCCCGTTTTAAGTTTTTATTCAACTGTGTTATCGACCTGATCGTGTGGGGTCGAAATGTACCCAAGGCATTCACTGACAGATATAATGTACGCAGACCACATAGTTCTTCTTGGTTCCGATAACATCGTATTGCAGACCATACTGAATAATTTGCCTGAATTCTGTCTTGCATTCTGGTGTGTTCTTCAGGTATGTAAAGTGCAGAGTACTGGTGCAAGACTGGATGGGATCAAACCCAAACTTCATGCTTGCGGATGAACCGATCAAGGTAGTAGACCCATTTGTTTGCCTAGGTAACTGACTCAGTCCTGGTGGTTTACCTAGAGGCAAGATTTCCATCGGGAATGGATATCAGAGCACCTTTTATCAACCTATCTTATCTGTTGCGCTGGCATAAGCTTAGTTGTCACGGTTCGAGCTTATAATGCTGCATTACGGTGTCATGTAGGTCAGAAACCTGGCCGCTCTGCACTGAGAACACTAGTTACTCTAGGAGTGTGACCATCGGCGCCTCCGGAGCATTGCCTGAGTCTAGTGGGAACATCGTAGTAATGCTGAAGAGCGCCGAGTAGTTTCCGGAGGGAAATAAGTTGCCCGAGCTTATTACACTCCATAGTTTGCGCTGGCTTGTCACGTGCTTTAGATGTTAGGAGATAAACTTTTTTAGAGAAGTCTTTTCACACACCCACGCGAGCAAGAAGAGGTCAATCAATGGCTTGGGAGTGAAGTATGAGAGCCCTTGCAAGCTGCCGTCTTCATGGATAAGGACTGTGGGATGGGACACATTATCAGACGGCTCAGTAGCCTGCTCATTAGTGCGCATACATCCAAACCATCGGTTACACTGTGTGGTTTCCCATTCGAACCACCCTCAATGAGAGGTTAAAATCCATTGGATTCATGTGTCAACGGAATCGGCTACTACCCACACTTTGTAGCTATCTGCTTTTCTTTACTAAACCACCGGCGGGCGGAACTGTAATATTTACAACCAATGTACAACATGTACATGGTTTCCAACTGATAACTTTGGTGACGATGGGATGTGCCCAAGCAAAGGATCAGCTTCTTTACCCTACCATACAGTGGACTGTAAGCATTCTTTTAAAAAACAACCATAAATACTTAAAACTCTGGTGATTATAAATTTTACGGTGTTTTATTGTGGGGTAGCGAGTGAATTCGGATGAAGGAAGTTCTCGAAGATGTGTCCTCTTCTGGCACTACACTAAGCCTTGGACTAAATTTATGCACTCGTGGAAATTTAACAGTGGTAAAATTTGAGAAGTAGCATTGTAGGATGAACCGTTTGAGCAAAACGCGCGGGCCCAAACAAGGGGGACAATAAGGAACGTGGCTAATCCGTGGAACCAAGGCAGTCCCGAAGTAACTCCTGGATATTTCTTGGTGCGTAGTTCAGGCTTAAAGTGACGGATCAATATTGCTTTGATGAGCTTCAAGTTGTATGGCCGGTTAGCTTTTGCTGTAATCTGGAACAAGCTTGTGCCCTGTATTGATGAAATGGCTGAATCCGTTTGAGTTGTGTGAACCAGGTTTCTGAGGACCACATTAGCTGGTGTTCCATTTCTACTCTTGTTTATACCGATGGATATAGCACGGTATCTGGGAGTATATTGGAAAACGCAGCGATTCTAGACAAAACTGACGTTGAAATCGACTGCACTGGCAAGCGCATACAGTTGTGCTAATTCAGATGGGCGATATATGTTTATTTTCAAAAGTGTCCCTCTAACTAAATTAAAAGCAAGATCACCACTTTGAAGAAAGTCTAAATGAATTTTTTGGCGAAAAAATTCACGGTCCTGTTTTTTAGTAATAGGGTATTCTGTTTTTATCAGTCAGGGCAGTTGTTCAACTGCAGTAATTTTCCACTGCTTCAGTTTCCTTGGAGAGTGAGTTCGAGGTGCAACTCTGTCTTGCTCCGCAGAATGACGAATGAGCCACTACACGTCTGTAAATTACTCGGAAGGTTTAGTTACTCTCCAGTCTGGTTACGTTTCTAACAAGGAAAGCGGAAAATCACAACCTGACAATTCGCAGTAATCAGAAGCTAAAAAATGGTTTCCAGTGGTCTTTCCCAAACTGCCAAATGGATAAAAAAAATTCGTTGAACAGTGGTAAAAATAGAATGTAGGTATTCTTTCGTGCCAAAGAAATATAAATCACTTCTAATCATATGTTGTACGGATGAAATTACGGTTTTCTGGCTAAAGTTTGGGCGAAAATTTTTGGCCAGGTTTGGTCCCAAAGGAGCAGCTTTGGCGGAACTATAGATCAATTTCTAGCAAGTTGCCTGGATATAACATTGACAGTTTTAGTGCATTGTAAAATGGAACTGTGAAAGAATGCGGGCAGATTGAATTGAGACTCCAGTTAATGGTTTAAAATAAGAAGTTTCCTCTGAAGCGGGTTGGCGATCGGTGAATTGAATAAACTGCAGTTGCTGTTACAATGACTGCTACATGAGACTTCGTTTTTAGATTCCCCAGATGACGTACTGTCTGTCGTGTTATGGAGCGGCAGAGGTGGATGTTGCTTCTGACTGCCGGTTAGTAATAGTTCATCCGGCTGGTAGGTCGATTTTGCGGTCGATATCGGTTCTCACTGCGAAAAACGAATCAACTTGTTCTGGCAACAAGTTGAAACATTGGCAGTCTTCATTTTGATTCACGACTACAATGACAAATATTGGTAGTGCTGGATTTCGCAAAATGCTCTTCTGGATAGAAGAATGGATAGGGTTATGCATTAGCTCAAGATATTACGTTACTGTCGACCGCTAAGCGAAGCAAATTGGTCTTGAGGACGGAATACCAACAAACGTTCACAAGGTCTGACTGAAGAAAGAAATTGGTTCTTTTCACCGTTTTTGAAGTCTCAGATTGCAACACGAATCTTTTCTTCTTCTTGTCGTGTTTCTTTCTGAAAACAAAATATGGGAATCGTTTTAAATGACTGTGTGTACCGGAAGCTAATACACAATTACGCGGGGTATTCGCGACCTCACTTTGTGCTGTCACAGTGGACATATTGTCCTGGCTCACCAATGACCTTATATTCAATAGCATCAAGCAGATGTTAGGCAGTACCAGGTGGTACTTTGGCCTGGCTTATTTTCCCAAACCTCGTTCCAATGATGAGAGGTTATCAACTGCGGCTGACCGGTCTCAGTATCACCACCGTCGACAGCAGTAATCCGGAGGTCAATATGGGTTCCTAATCGCCTTAGAAGTGCTTTAAACAAGACGATCAAATGAAGTGTGCAAAGATATCCGGAGCGAAGCGGTGGGGCGTTGTGGGGCTCCTGGCTCGAAAAGTTTGTAATGTGAGCCTTTTGGGGTGAAACGACATTACGGGGATTAATTCACCATTTATTTGGGCCTGTTCGCAAACGAGTTCATCGTACAGGCGGGCTTTGGTTAAACAGCTTGCTTAAACAGTGAGCACATGCTACCTAGTCAGCGATTCCAGGTGAACTGCGGCAAACCACCCAGACCCAAGCCAGGACGGCCGAGCTGACCATACAGCGACCAGTTTTACAGTAATGGTTCGTCATTGTGTACTTATGGCCAATACTCCAATATACCTGGACTGGGGAACAGTGGTTGCCATGGAAGACAACAGTCATAGTTTTCCATCCAACACTACATTAGTTTTCGGGAGTTTGATGAGAATCTGTAAGAAACAAGTTTCTTGTGATATGGCCTTAGCTTCCAAAGATGGAATAAAAGCCACCTTATGATTTGGTTAGGAGAATCTATATATTTTATTCTTTTTTATTTTTACTTAGGAACAAGCTGAAGTCATCCACAACGTACGCATACACTGATCATCCTTCAGGTCTTATTTAGGTCACTTGAAGTGAGCAGCCAATAATGGTGACAACCATGAAAGCAAATGATGCAGTAGGTGCCAAAATGGATGTGAGGATCCGCCAGTGTAACAGACTTTTGGTTCCAGAAGACAGTAAGTTGGAGCACATATCATGCAGAGCTGAAACAAGTCAACAGTACACAATTCCTTCAGCAGACGTTAT
The DNA here is from genome assembly GCA_004794785.1 of Opisthorchis felineus. Taxonomy (NCBI): domain Eukaryota; kingdom Metazoa; phylum Platyhelminthes; class Trematoda; order Opisthorchiida; family Opisthorchiidae; genus Opisthorchis; species Opisthorchis felineus. The sequence goes on from SJOL01006154.1 coordinate 418,740, forward strand.
TCCCGGCTTTGTTTCAAACTTCATGGCTTCTTGGCTTTATGATTTTACGGACCAACTTTGTTCTTGCATGCACTCTGAGCAGCTGACCTAATCGTCCGCACAGCGGCTAGTCATTGGATAATACAGAACCTACGTAGATTGGCAATGATTGAAAACAGCTATTTTCTGGATATGAGTAGGTGAAGTTGCCATCAGAATCATTGACTCTTAGGATAGTGATTAGGTTTCCTATGGCGCCCTTAAAAAATCCGTACAAATCGATAAAATTTTGTATAGAGCTGTTTTGGACGACGCTTTAAGGGTTCCTGAAGCAAAATGTGGTTTGTGTGAGGTTCAGCTTGTTTACTATGAAACAACCGCTGGAAGTAGGGCGACTGACTGATCTAAAGGAGCTGGATCATGGCATTATTGGCTCACCTACATTTCGAAGCCCCACTGAACTGTGCCTTTTAGAGATCCGTTGCAGCAGCTGGATGCGAATTTCAACGGTCACCATCAAACTCCAAACCTGCACCGTTTCGATGGCACATTGTGATATCAGAATCACTTGGTACCAGGCCGGTAACTGGTAGTATCCAAATATTTCCTGTCTTGCATGGCGTATACGCGAAAACAGTCCTCAATCTGGGTGGTGAACAGGCTATTTTATTCATGGGAGCGTCTTACTTGTAGAGGAGCCTATCGGTAATAATGCAAGTAAATTTGGGTAGTGATCAACCCATTTTCTTCTTGGAAACTGATGACCCTCATGAAAGTCTTCGGAGAGTGGTACCTGTGCAACTTCATGTTCCTGGTCAAAATCCATTTCTCTTAGTTCAAGATACCATAATGCGAACAGCTACGTCAGGCTTCGGTGAGTGGTTGTCTTACTTTGTGTTGTTTCCGCGTTTTTGGAAACCGGTCATATTGTTTTAAGCCGAAGTGAACCTTATATGGATGATCAGTGGAGCTGGAGATGTTCACTGCAAAAACCACTTTCGTGCACAACCCGCAATGGTCGTAGCGCACTGTGATAACAAGGAGGTCAACTGGTTATCAGCTACACTTTAGCAAAGGGGAAAGTTGAAATAAAGGACTGAATGCGGACCCAGTGATTTTTTCATTAATTGTAACTAACTGAATGAACACTTCACTGCTTATTAGTATAACAAACTCTGGAATGCTGACATCTACCAGTTCATCAGCTTTCTATGTCATCTATAAGGTACTGTTCCTTGGATGGAATAAAACTAAGAACACATACATATTAGCAAGACAGTTGTAAATTACTGGATTTTCCAATTCCACCATCTAGTCGGGAAACGAATTCCATAAATATACCCAAAAAATGAGGCACACAAATGGCTAGTCTATCTAATGAGAGGACAAATCACGATAGTAATGCTTCCCCAATCTCACTGTGTTATTATCTTATGTTCTGCCACTTACCACCTTACTGTTTATTTGCCAAGTTCCCTCTTTTCGATCAAACCATATAGCCCATAATTTCGGTCGGAAACGAGGAACAGTAGACAGAAGTCGATAGCGAGTTTAGTTGGAACAAGCTATATGCAAAGCCATTGTGTGTTTGAACTAAGCGAAGAGGTGACCAAGCCGGTGTGGATAAGGAGGTCTGTGCCAGAAAAGTAACTGTCAGACCAGTAGGATGTGACGTTTTTGCAAGAAGACTATTGGGTACGCAATCTGTGGTCTAAAAACGTAGGAGACGAATGCCTCAGTCTTTGTTATTTAGGTATACTCATTCATACTTTTCTCCTTCCCTAACGAGGTGAAATTTACATTCATCTCAGTTTAACTGCAAATCGTCTGCTATGCAGATTCGTTCCCCGTCCGTATCTTTCAGGTTTCCTCCACGAACAGAAATACATTCCTTACAACATGAAGATCCCAATTCTAGGTTAGTATTTGTGTTTTATTTAATTTTTACAAGGACTTCAGATATTGGAAGCCACCGCAATTGCTTGTAGGTTGAAGAAATATCAAAACCTGGAAACATCACAAACGAGAGATTCAGCTGGTTTCCAGGTGAGTCTCTCGAAAAACCAAATTTGTTTGCAAATGAGTGTATTTCGCTAAAACCAATAGTTCTTATTGCCCTACGGTCACTTAACTGTGCTGAACTGTCTGCGACAAACGCCAAGGATTGCATACAATTACAACGCATTGTAGTCAAGTAAGTGGAGGGCTACGAGACTATCGCTCAGAAGCCCGCCGCCAGGTGGATTACCGATGTCAGTGGACAGTTGGAAGGTCTAACGCCTGAATGCTTGCTATAAAAATGCACCGATGAAAACCAGTGAGATTACTCTTTGTAGAGCTAAATGTTTTCAAGAGCGGCACTCTGTGAATGAAGAGTAGTATAAAACAGCAAAATTTAGTTCAGGTACTTAAAGTCAGTGTATTGTGCTAATGTTTTCGGGTACTGGGTTTGATTCAATGAAATCGGCTAACTTCGTAGAGGTACTATCTGTGAACTCAACATCGTTTGAAGCATGAGAGGTCTTTAAACGTCAGCCTGATTGACGAACAGTGATGGCCGAGTCTTTGGAACAAGTTGGAAATTCAGTGATGTCTAACTTGTCTTTCCTTGCCGAGGCCAAGCCGCTATTTTAGGTGGGGTCAAGACTTGATATAACATACCATAGACTGTAAGATTCTTATTGGTTAATTTAAGGTTTCTCTTCCACTGTACCACGATTTCCTTGAACTTGATTGGTTCGTTCGATACTGTCGTTTTCAAGCCATATTATCATATGGTCCCCAGTTGGTGCAGTTGTTGAAATGATGCCGAAGGGAGCATTCACCTACGAGCTCAAACATTGATCGTTAGCAAACAAGTAGCCTTGGGCTAGTGGGGGTTTTACGCAGTTCTGATAAAAAACATTCTGAAGTGTTGTGTACCACAGAAAGTGACAGCACAATGTAGCCTGAAAAAGTATCTTTCCGGTCCTTTAAAGGGCAACAGTTCACAGTGAATTCATGAGGCGGTAGTCCCAATAAGAATTACACTACAATGGACTGAAAGCTGTAGAATATCAACCAGTCAACACTGGAATCATGTATTCAACCAACCCAGTTGTTGGTGAGCAAAATGACTTTCGTCTACACACAAGTTCGGTCGATATTTTGTGTGATTCGCAGACACATTTCGCACAAGAACTGCCAGATCGCATGTAAGCTGTATCGCTCTTTCGTGTTTATCTCAGCTGCCCGCACTTTGGGTCTGCTGCGTCATCGATAAAACGCACATTTAAGCGTGTGAAAGTTCTCGTGATCGATCATACAGGGCACTAAATCACGCTTTTGGGTTCACCTAAAATTCCATCAGTTCAGCCACGTGAGATATGAGAACGATTGTAATCACCTGATTTATAGCATACCAAACGGAAAAATTCCCAGGAATAATTGATTATTGTTGCTTACTGACAGATTTGTGAATTAATATCGATGGATGGCTGGATGATATAGGTACTCTACTACACAACGCGAATGGCGGGTGGCACAAGGATACCGGATAAAAAGTAGACTGCTTTATTAAGTAGACTGAGCCTCAGTTACCAAGGGTATGTTGGCAGTGTTGGGAAAACAGCATCAACGGAGCAATAAATCCAGAGATGACTGCTGAGTTTTCATCATCACTAGAACTGATAGAAGACATGATGTGATATATAAACATCCCATTTACCCGCTTCAGTCGCAAATGTAAAATCGAAAAATATATACACTAGAGGATAAAAATGATGTTGAGTAGACACTGAAAAATTGATTTCAGCGTGCTGTCTGATCACTTCTATGGAAACCAAGTCTTTGGTTCAGCTATTTTTGCCCACATGGTCTGTACAGTTTAAGATAATCAGCACATCTACACTTGGAGTTTTACTGCACAACACGATGTAGAATGAACTTTCTGATGTCTGACAATCGAGGGCACAAGATTCGGAGGTGTACTTCTACCTGACGAGTGTTGTTCTAATGGCGATCGGCTTAGGTACTTTCAAATATGATCCGCTGCGCCTTCCGCTAGACACAGTTGTCTGATTTGCAATTATCTCGGCTGCAGGAGAACCCGTGGACTACAGGACGGGCAATAGATTTATCCAGTCTAGGTTCGTGCTTTTGCATAGCAAGTCTTCCGGAATATAATATACGAGCCGCAGTTATATGCTGTTAGAGCGTAACTTAAGAAATGTAGAATCTGACCGCACCACGTGTTCTTGCGGTCGATAAATCGTTGTGGAAACCTGTCAACTAATTTACGACCAGGTATGTCCACGAAATGAATATGGACCCGAACACTCTGGACGCGAACGAACAGAGCGAATCTCTGGACGGCAAAAACTAGCCCGCGACCTCTTGCTTAGCAGGCGAATGCTATACCAGTTCACCTACCGAGGACGCCCCCACCCCACGTCTCACATATGTATTTGAGCTCACATTGATTCGCCGCAGATTAAAGAATAGTCTGTCGGTGCCATTAGTGAGTCCATCGTGTGCGTCAGAAACGGGTCGGACGTTCGCATAGCGAGGACACTCAAAGGGTTTCGAAAGGATTCGAAAAATCACATAAGGTGCTTACCAATAGTGCTGACAAATATCAGGTATTAATTCATTGTGCAATGGTGTGGCGAATTCATGTGGACGTACGTCTACGTGTTCGGTGTGGGGCAGCGCCCACAGTAGTCCAGCTGGTATATCACTCGGCTGGTAGGTTGAAGGTTGCTGGTTTGATTACCAGTCCAAAGACGTGGTATTTGGGCTTGTATTTTGTGTTATTTAGTCCACATTCAAAGTTTTCTAAATCTTTGTCTCTGCTGCATCGCTATCTATAAAAGTCAAACTGCCATTCGGTTCACACTCAGATACAACACAGAGGATGGGTGCGCGGAATAGACGTCCAAATGTGACCGAAAATCATCAATAACATCATCCAAGAACCGCCTATGCGAAAAATGTAATGGAATTTGATCAACAGTCTTTGTTCAGTCATCCCCGTAAAGATTTCCCTTGATTTCGGGTCCAAAAGTTTATCCGTTGTAATCCAATCAACTTGTTTTTATGCTTCACTTCCGAATTCGAAATCGTGCAAAATTAAATCTGGTCGACAAGGAACCCTAGATAAGTGTTATGACTGAGAGATGTAACGTATTGCGGCATAGGTCTTCTTCTAGCGAGATGATGAGGGTTGTTTGATCGGTCAAGGTTTTGCACCTACAACTGTGTTTTGCTGCTGGGGTCAACTGGTCATGCTAGGAATTGATGGATATGGGCCAACTATTGTTCCGATTGATACAGACAAATTTTACGTGAAATGCCAAAGCTTGCGCGGTTTTTCCCCAATTTCCGGTATTACGAGAAGTTTCAGGGTGGAGGACGCGCAAGTCTTTTATGCTTTGCAGTGCACGGTTTTAGCTGTCTGCTGATCTGTTCCCACAACAGATTACTTACCCGGGTTAATGAGGTCCTTGGAGTGCATCATTTGCGGACTAACGGTTTTGTAAATTTGGAGACATATGCGCATGTCTAGTCATGGCACACTGCACGAAATCTCTCGTGGAGTTGTGCACAGCGGGTAGTATGAACAATTGCGTTTGTCCACCAACGATCAACGCAAGTAAATGTCACTCACAGCGAATCATCTATGCAATTCAGTTTCGGCCGAATGCGGTGAGGATATTCATGGTAATGCGTTTTTTCTGAGCCATAAAAGAGAACAGCCCCACTTTTACTTAAGTAATCTTTTGCGGTTTAGAAACGAATGCAAATATCTACGGTTTAGTCGGGTAAATATCTTGCCTGTGCCAAAACGGTGGTTGTTTTCGAACGATCCACTGACGTCGGATTACGTAAGCACACAGAACAGGCAACTGGTCAAATTCGACTGAACAGGCCTACATCTTTTCAGTATGGCTAGTCTTCTGATTAGTTCGACATCAGCGCAACTATTCTGCTGGAAGCGTTTGAACTTAAAATTATGGCCAACCTGATGGTAACTGGTTTCAATTTTTTCGTTCAAAATGAAACTGTAATGTTTATTTTTGGTACTCAGTGCCATGTAGGATGCTGTTATTCTGTTTTCATTTTGTTGTTTTTCCGGTTGTACAACGATGACTGTAAGAGCTCCTTTTCTTCCCATATATAGACTGAGCTATCCTGTTAAACTTCACAGTACCAACCACATCTCACAGCAGTTCTACCTTTACGCTTTCATGGGTGCCTTGCAGTTCACAATGTTTTCCAGGAAGTTTGATTCAGGGTCGTCACTGCATAACTGCGAACTAAGTAAATGATATCCTGTACTCAAAATTTCATTTGGGGAACCAGATAGAGTTCAGACGTAAGCTGCCTGATGTCATTTGAACTTTGGATGTGTAGAAGTTTACCATTTGCCGCCTGCTATCGACTTGTGCTATCTTGCGGTTCGCTAAATTCGGTAAACTTGAAGAAACTCAGTTTAGGTATCCATGTATTAACTACCCGTACAGCAAAGGAACATATCCATGTCGGTTTGCCATGAGAAGCATCTGAAATTTTGTGCTTAAAGCGAAAGATAAAATGTGAAATTCATTTTCTGTTGCCTTATCTGCTTAACCAAAGCGTTGTACTGACATCAGGTAATTGCGGTAGGACAGGAAACAAACTGATATTCTGCTGCTCTTTATCCATATGTGAACAAAGCTCATATAAATTTTTTATAAATCGTCTTACTTTTCCTAATGGGAATTTTCTAACCCATTTAGCGTTTTTTTAAGGGTAAAATGGCTCAAGAGTTAGCTAATCCTCTGGGCAAAGGATTAGCTGGACACTTGACAGGGTATCAGACAGACACAAGTAAAGAAAATAGAGGCACCTGTGTTCTATAGTTCATAAGGAATTTCGTGGGTACAGGGGGTAACAGGGCCGACAGATTTACTCAACGAAAACTTATGCGGTTAACTGTGAGTTCATGGCTGGACTGATCTTTTGCCAACGCAAGTTCACAGTTTTGTAATGGCTTCTTCCGAACCCACAGCGATGGGCTGTGTATGAGGCTTCCGATGGTAAAATAGTGTATCTACGCTTTGGGTGTCAATTTTAGGATGCTCCGTAGATGAATTTGAGGAAATTTTTTCCTCCGCAAAACTATTCGGTTTTTTCCGGGTGTAATGTGATAGCACTCTGGCTTATGTTCTTTGTTCCATGCTCGGTTGAATGACAGTTTGGTTCCAACTCTCTGTCTCACAAATGCCACCATATAATCACGGACGAGGGCGTACGAATAAGAAGACGCAAAAGTTGGGGGTAGACGTTGCCTGTTTATCTTTCGGTTGGAATCTGATGGAAGGTGTGCACTTGAATTTAACGCCTGGTTTAAGAGCTTTGTCAGAGAGATCAGTAATATTTTCTCAACTTCCGGTAGTCATATTAGCAACTGAATCTCGTTTAGCTAAGAGATTGAGTTGGGTTTGTTTCTCCTCTACGGAATGTTTTGTCGGTTTCGGGTTAATAGTCTACATGCTTTTCTGTTATCAGTCTTTGTGACTAGTTACTCAGAGTAAACTCTTGTTCCAAGGACTTTAGTTCTTCGTGTAGGCATTGGTTGAGACAAGTCCGTATAGCCCTTTCGATTGGACACTGTGCTAGGCTTCGTTCCTGCTTTAGAGAAACAGAACTGTCGAAATATGTTTATTGTGACCCTCCTCATTTGCTTTCTGTATACCTTACGATGAGTGATTTCTTGGGTATATCGACAGTGCTGAGTCACCAGGGCAAGCTGAAGACTACGTTGGACTGAGTTTGAGAATTCCAGGACAGAAATAGTTATTTTATTCCGCAGTAACAAAAACAGTCGTTCACCAGTCGGGCTGTTGGAGAACCTAACGCCGGGCTTTCAGCTTGGTCATAAAGAAGCCTGTAATAAGAGAAGCTACCAGAGATTTGGTGTAGTGCTGCTGTTCTTTTGGTGAATTTGTTAAAACTGAATTAGATGTTTCATATCTTGGATAGAAATAGTTGTCCGAGGTCTGTTACACGAATATCAACGTCTCTCGCACTGCACTCAATCATGTGACAAGCGTAATCGACCTCTGCTCTGGGATGTATAGTGAAAATAAGTCAGTGGAAGACATATGCTCACTTTCCAGTTCTAGATGCTAGCCCTATTCGACATATCTGGACACACACTTTATAATACACTCTGGTATTCCCCTCCTGAAAGATTCTAGTGAGCCGAAAGGCCACCCAGCAACGGAGAAGTGAACACATCGAGAGTGGGTTTTGTTTGTAGAACGCTTTTGTGCACATCTGGCAGAACACATGATAACCGTATTCTGGTACCAGGAGAACGAATGCAGTCAAAGGTGTAAGCATTAATGTGACCCACCTGTTTCACACGGGCTAACAATTTAGACATCGGTTTCCTAACAACTTTTGCATTTATTACTTTTTTTCTATTCTTTTAATGTCATTTCTCCTGCTAGTATGTTCCGTAAGACGATTCCAGCCCCTTTAGCAGGTTCAGGAAGTGATATCTGCTTGCTATTCTGTATACGCTTAAAGGTTCCTACATATCACTTCGTCAATAGCCGTTTTTATTTGGGCCTCTAATAAGGGTTACCATAACATGAATTGACCACTGTAGACCTAGGTGGTTCCAGATTGGACAGGCTTAAGGAATGAACCTAAAAGTTAACCTTGACAAATCTTGGATACTTGTGACAGTGTCTTCAGTAATATGCCCCAGTCTCAATAGGCATGTACCTTTTCGTAATATCTGAGGACTTCAAACACAATGTCAGGGGAGAAAGTTGACATTCGAATTTCCGTTAATTCGTTTAGATTCGCTTGTTTACAAACGGCTGGGCGTAAGCGTTGAACTGTAAGCCTTCTGGGGTTAAGGTGGATAATTTGTTCCGCCAGCATCTCTGTGATCATCTTACATCCTTCCTACTGGGAGTACTCAGGCCCAGTCCAGAGAGGACCTTGATCAAGGCTGCTGCATCCGTGTAGATCTCATGTTTGACCAAATTAGTTCTAGTGTCACTCTTCCCTAAAAGTCACTGTGGCGAACTGGCAAATGATGATGGCTGTGTGATGGATTTACAGCCGCTCCGGTCCAACTGCATCTTTATCCATCAGTCCCTTTCTTAGTCTGCAATGGCCACCATACCAAATGGCATCTCCCCAATCCTGATGGATTTAGGGCGCGTTTCAGTCCTTTCAAAACTTCTAATGCCTGTTCATGCGTTTGGCGTTCAAGATTTACTGTCGGTTGCAGTTGGCTACTTGTGAACTGCACTTTTTGAGGCCGAAAGTATCCATGATACCAGTTTTGATTCGCGCAGTTAGCAAGTAAGCAGAGCGGAGAGTAGCAACTGGTCTTGTCGACTAAGTGGGACGGCTGGTGTATTGCTCATGCTCGGTATTCTTGTTGGTTCTTTTGATAATCCCTGCTGTTTCCTAGTGACAAACGTTACCTTAGAGGGTGGCCGGTAACGTGTCACTTCATCTACTAGACTGCTAGGACATAAAAGCATTTGCCGTTCTATTCAAAAACACTTCATAACTGTGAAATCTTTTGATGGTTTATTTTCTATGCGTTTCTCATTATCGGTGCAAAGTATCTATGAAGACAGATGCAACTTACTTACATTCCAATAAGGTCTTCTTTACCGTGTTGTTTGAGGCTCACTCCTTTGCTTTTCATGAAACTCACCTTTCAAAGGTTGATTTCGATGGTTTCTGCGGAAAATTTGACGTAGTTCTTGCGTAGCCTGACGAATTGGCACATTTGAACGCGTCAGTTGTGAGATTGCTCTCAGTTATGGACTTGGAAAATCCCACACGATCCAAATTCCCAATTTTCTGCCCAGAGCAAAGGAACTATATGGTAGGCTGAGAGGGGAAACCTATTTCACTTTAAAACTTTGGATGTGAACATTACCTTAGTGGTGTCGATAATGTCTTCCGGAGACACTATGCTTCGGAGGTACTTGTGAACTGTCACGGCACCAAGTCTGTACTCGCTAACAGGGGAAGAAATCAACAACAGCTTTGAAACGGATTATGTTTGAAACTGTGTGCAACAGTAAAAGAAAACTAACACAGCGTATGAAATGACTATACGGTAACTTTTGAGTCAAGAATTAGTCTCCCACTGAATAATGTCAAACTGATTGGCTGCGAAGGAGGGAACAAAGGAACTAACAACGGTAGGTTCAGAAGTCTGCAAATTCGAGCGATATCTGATTGCACAATCCTCTCATTTCCCCGCCTTATCTGGCTTTATGTGCTTATTGATCAGGTGGTCACGTGCTTGAAAAGATGCCAATCACTTGCCGCAAGTCCTGATTAGCATTGTGTACTTCGACACACATATGAACTGACTTTCCTAATTTGGCTAATTAGGTTGGACAGAATTTGAATAAGAAACCTCATCAGATCAAATCCCTTTATTTGTGAGCTAACCAGTTTGAACTTGGCTTGTTTCTCCAGTAATACCATCATACAAACTAATCGACCAAATTTTTCGCTGTACGAGAATAAGTTCAATCCCTTTGGTACTTAAAAAGGCTTTCCGGGCAATGGACGAAAATTATGAATAAGAAATTTGACTCTTCTCACATTCAGGGAGTTTTTCTTCCTAAGGAGGCCTTTTGCATTTGATCCCATTCCTCCCTAGTGATCCTGTTCGCTGGTTCTTTAAATCACATTTTACTGGTGGGCACATTAACAGAGTCCGGTCTGCTTAATCCATGAAGCAGACGAAGGAAAACATATGAGGGCCTTTTTCCAGCAAAAACAAGTATTCGTTTCAAGACAGGAGTTTAGCTTCAAGCTGATAGCCATTTGTGCTTGGGGAAGGGGGTTCGACCCCATGTCGCACGCATTTAGGCCCTTATTGTGATAATAAAAATATGGTGACGTTTAAGCAAGATCGCAGGATTCTCCTGGCTTCACACTAAACTAGTAGTTTTTCAGCCCTACGATTTAGGATTTGGCGGGGCACAACTGTAAAATAAAAAAATAAAATTTTGGGTGAGTGAATGCGTAAACCAGTGCAGTTCGCAATAAGTTAAGTCGAATAAAAATAACGACCCTTATAGTGTGGAAATAGGAGCTACAACCTGCGGAAAGTTTTTAGAATTAGGCACATGAGTCGTACCATACAAGTGAATGACCAATGCGCCAGGAAAAGACCTCCCCGATCAGAATGTCAGCCAAGATGTTTTATGCGCCTTTATTCTCATGCTATCCTTGTACTCTGTTGTACAATGGCTAATAAAAACGTAGACTGGTATTCTGTGAGAGTACAGCAACAGCTTGTCCTTGAGATGTAGGGGTATTTTCTGAGTAGTCGAGAACCGAACTTTTAGTGAAACAGCCGGAAAAGCTTTTCGAATTGTGTGATGTAGACAACAAGTAAGATAATCCACGGCCAGATCATTTCTGAAAGGAAGACTGATGAAGACAGGTTTCATTTTGGCTTTGACCGGTTTAGTTATCATAGTCGTAGCAGCCACGTGTTTTCAAGTGAACCCATCTGGATAACCATTTTCTCGAAGAATTCTAGCTAGCAAGTGAAATCTGGTTTTTAGTTCACTTTCGAGCAGATCTTTCTTGCCCGAACTAAATTTCGTTTATGTTTTGGTAGGACAAACCTTTGTTGTCCCATCAAAGTTGGCCTCCAGTAAACTGACCGTTTAAATGAGCCAACAGTTGTTGTTGGAAATTGTACGTCCAGGAAATGGAAAAAGCCATTATTTTGTAGACGTAACGCCGTACTCATAAGGTTACTGAAAACGCCTTGACAACCAGTTTCACTATTCTTGGGGCTCATCAGGTAGACGCAGTCCCAAAGTTCTCCTCAACCTTATGTTCTGCTTGAACCCAAATTGTAAGAAATTGGTGACATATACTCATTTACTTACCAGATTTTTCACGGCACACTACTGGCGTATCGTACCAACAGAAACATGACGTGGCCTGATACAGCACATTCAGCTGAAGAAAACCATAAACGAGAAAACCAAAATGTCCTGTGGATGAGGGTAATTAGCCACTATTCTACTCTTCGGATGCCAACTGAATGACCCGATGTGCTCGATCACAATGTGTCAAAATCTCCGCTAGCTCTAAGGACTTGTCTATGATCGTACCGTGGTGATAAAAACCTGGTAGAAAGTTGTATCGGAGCAGTAGTAGCTGTCCAAAGAGTTTTCATCAATTTTCTTTTTGTACAGGCTGCATAATTGTTAGCTAAATACATCGTTGAGTAAGGTGCGCGAATTGTGTGTCGAAATCGGAGTATCGTATTGAAGTATTCCGATCAGATTCCTACACGTGAAGGATGAAATTGTATGGAGAGACGAGGGGGAATTAGCTAACCATATTTTCATAAGGCAGCAAAAAGTATGTGTATACGTTAACCGAGAACAGCAATTTTGGAAAGTGTAGGGTACGAAAGGAGTCAAAAATTCTGGACTACTGAGACTATTTGTGAGGCTTGTTGATATATTTTAATTTGAACTGAATAATTGCCACTGTGGCATTTCTATCGTCAACAGCGAACTCCAGTCGTATTTCGAATTACGTAACAAGTAGTGTTTCAATTGTTCCGCAGTTATTCCTTGTACAAACATGCTACGAAAAGAGACCTTACCTGTCAATTTGAATGTCCGGTACTGTCCGGTACTTCACATATTAAGCCACAAGCGTTTGATCCGAATAAGTCGACAGTTGAATTCGGAACATTATCACACTGGCGAAACTGTCCTCCGGCTGTGTAAACCTCCATACGGTCGAGTGAGCCACTTCAATCACTGTCAACTGCAGTACCGATACACCCGTTTTACGTTGTCAACCATATCAAAGTTATCTCTTCACTAGTTTTACGCATTCCTCCAGCTGACATGTCGGCCTAATTTTCTGTGTGTCCAATCGCCCAAGCCCTGTTGTGTTCTTGACTGTCTGATTAGTCTGCAACATTGGGTCCATTTGGTTCATTAAGATAAAGCAGCAAAAGGGTAGTGAACCTCTACATGCAGATAGTTCGCCTATTTTCAACATAGTGAAACCTTGTACAACCGAGTAGGCTATGGTCCGTTGCACAGGAGGCAAATTCGTAATTGATTTACATATGTGCACACAACTTTTGGGGTGTGTTAAGGTTAGTCTACAGACGCAGGGTCGCCTAGAGGTCTACTTAAGCTTTTTCCATGCGCAAAGCAACAGTGCACGCTGGACGCTTCAGGTCTGTTGCTAAACTCGGAACTCATTTCGCCCAAACCTTTAGCTCCCTCCAGCAGGGTTTAGTCTACCAGACGTCAAAAATTCCCTCGAACTGTAACCTACCACCATTTCAGCAGAGTCGGGCAGTTCACATAATCGTGGATTGGCAATAACTACACCTGAACACACCCATGAAATATCTGTCCCTAATTAATTGACGCCTAAGCAGCTGCCAATCAAGGAAGCTTTCGCTGCTGATAAAGCCCCAGATAGGTATATCGAGGTACAAATCCGGACTAAACGTGATGTACCTCTGATCAGTTCGGCAGAAAAACAGTATCTTTGCTATTTAAAAGAGATGTTTCGGAGAAATATCCAGCTAAAGCCCTAAAGGAAGCAATCAGTCATAAAACCCAAGCAGCATAAATAGGCTTACCAAATATAGTCAAGTTAATTCTTCTCCAAGACTGTTCGCAAAATGGTTCCAATCAGTTGTTTCTCACGCTGTTTTCGGACATTTAGATTGCTACTGAAACGACACATCAGAAGAAGTGACGAGCCACATCTGGAGCAGGAAATGAAACACTCTATGTACGCAGCACACAGTGGAACAAGGCTACATTACACTAGATACGCAAACCAAGAAGCCGGCAGTGTCCCTCTTGGATGACTACTGCTAAAAAGGTCACATCTTCAGCCCCAAGTGGTGGTTCACAGTCTTAAAGCAATACAAAAACCTCAGTTCTTAAGAAACACTGCTAGCGGGATGACATACGGTAGTCATTTGTGCACATAAACAGTTGAAACAGACTTTGGGTCTTCCGTGGAGCTGACTTGTTTCAAACTGTCCAAGAAGTTATTTTCACGTGAACCTCCCTGTTCCAGGCTGGACACAGTGAACGGCATGGCGGTTAACCGATATCAGTGGCATTCGTGCTGTCAGTTTCTGTTCGGACTGTCTGACTGAGTGCTGGAAGAGTAGTTCCCTCAGATGCTTGTTGTAGACTGGCCCCAGGTCTCCCTCCCTGCATCATTTCTTCCTTCCATCCATTGTAAAATCTTACTCAGTTAAATTGACATGATTGTACGGGAGTGAAGCACCAGTATTGTCATCAGATGTTGCCGTCAGTGATGTTGGCGCTGTTGCAGAAATAATCTAGACATATGTCTATTCTTTATGAACACTGGGTTCTCTTTATCTCCCGAGAAAAGAAGGCCTGCGGGATGTCCATATCTCCAGTTACCGCTGTCAGTCAAAAGTGTAAGTCAGTGTGCATTTTTTTTTACGAAAGGTAGCTACTATTTTGACTGTTATCCACGGGAAACGACCCTTCAACTGGTCATATGGGCTTTCAAATTGTACGTTCAACTTCGGTTTGCTCACTACTATCTGGGTTACTTTGAAATGGCCCATATATATATACGGCCAACTATCAATTGGTTATGTTCGTTTTTTTGGTAACAAAGGCAAACACGTGGTTCGGAACTCGAGATTTACATCTTGCTACTCCGTTTGTTTAGGCGTTACTAATAATATTCCAGTGCTGAGACCAATACAACAAAGGAGGGTGGATCCAGCAAATGCAACAATGGTGACATCGAACTGTGATACTTAACCTAACGGAACCGTATAAACGGTACAAAAGCCTGCACGCGCGCGTGTTCATGGAGACTTCACCACAGAATTTTATTAGTCATCAACTCCAGAGTTTTAAAACAAAAGGACTTCAGTATTTTGAGTGGAATCAAAAGCTCTACCCTTTACAAAACAGTAAATATGGACGTTTCAACTGACATTCAGTAAACGGGTTTTCTTAGAGATCACTTCTTAAAATGCGTAGAATCGTTTATGTGGTAGTTTGTTTTCGGAATGCAGCTACTTGTTCAGTTGTTTGTTTTAGTTCAACGTAAGTTTCGTTCAATCCAGTCTGCTTGACACGATTAAGAGCGCGGCACGCATTTCGAAACAGCGCCACGACTTGCACACAGGTTTCTAGCCCAGGCTGTCTGGGTGATTGGAAAAATTCACTAATTGTTTTATTAGTACCGTAATTTAATTTTGGGTGGCTCAAAATAAATAACAAATATATTTTACAGGAAACTTATTCTGATTGGAAAATGTTTCAGAAAAATTTGATTTCCTTAGGTGTCAAAAAGACTAAATGAGTAGCTTCCAGGGTTCACTAACGCGTTTTCAAAAAAATGTAGGTCGTGCAATCTAGGAGTAAGTCCTTGAAACACTGCGCCATTTATGGAAGTCTCAACATGCTGAGAAAGATTTGCAGTTATTCGAATCTGTTTGTCCGGTGGGAGTGATCCCCTCGGTGCGAGTCAATAATTCACATGCAGTCATCACCTGGGAGTGCTTCTCAGACATTCTTTCATTCGGAATAATTGGAATCCTAAACACATTAGATGAGAGTGAGTAAGGTGTGAGCAGTTACTGGTAAACTGAATTTCATTTTCCATTGCGTCATTTTCTATCCAGCGGGGGGGAATATTTATGACGTCTTTTGAACTTCCGTGGTGTGGCCAATCCTCAACACAGGAAAGACACTGAAACACTAGAAAATACTATTAATTTCTGAATACAACAAATTCTAAGCAGCCAAATTACAAACACTGTATTGATTATATTGATTGCGTTTCAATGAAAATTGACGGCAGGAGTAGGTGATAGATAGGTTCGCGTGCGAGAATGAGTGAACTGCTTGCTATATTTCAAGATCGACCGAATACGTAACACTCCGGGGATTTTTCTGAAAAGGGTCGCTCAAGGTGGTCATAGAGTCCAGTTATTAGAAATTCTCCCGTAAGGACCTTGATATCCATCACCAAACAGCCGGAGGATTTCAATTTTCCCCACAGGAAATAGGTTGCTAAATAACCAACGGAATCCGGGGAACAGTGTGGAAATTGCCGCTTTGCTGATGGCTGCTTGGTAAAAACCATTCCCTCCCAGTTGCACAACAACATTCAATCGAAGTTGAAAACCTCAGAAAATAACGTTGTTCAAAATGTTACAATATCTGCCCATTTGATAATGCAAGACAACCCAGTTTACGCACAGCCTTGCTGCTTTAATCGAGTTTTATTCAACAATGGTAGCAAAATGTTGACTGACGGTGAATCAATAAAACTGCTTATTTTTTGTTCTGGTCCCAGTAAATTCAGCTGCCAAATGGCCAATTTCGGCTAATAGAGAACTACCAGGCGTGGATAGTGATGAATAGCTGACATGTGGCATCTCTCAGTAGTATTCACTTTAGTTTTATGTAACCGGTGGAAGCATTCAGAGAGAGCGAGATAATTGTCATTTTAAGATATTTTGATCAACTCCAATGACTGACGAAAAACAGTCACACAGAAGAGCAGTTGTCACTTTTGGGACAAAAACTGATATTCTGTCCTGCTGCTTTGGACTTCGCAGTGCCAAAGAGCCAAGAAGTATTGCACAGCTGTTTCGTCTTTGCTGAGAATTATCAGCAGCGGGCACCTCATAAATTTTTAGAAATAGTCGAACCCACGACCTTTCAGTCGGTAGTCAAGCACTCTACGTTCGTGCAAAACAGGTGACTGTTCATAATTTAATTTGGCTCGAAGTTTACACAGAATATGTGCCACTATCCTGCAGTGACATAGCAAAGTTGATACTTGTGAAACTTTTTCCTTCCCCAAACAGACTACTCAATTTTTCAGCATCAAAAAACCTCAATTTCAAAATAAAATTTCACCTGCAATTCTCACTTCCCTTTACTAATTGTGGAGTTAAAATATGACTAGGTTCACTGATGTTTTGCTGGGATGGTAACAGATTTTGTATATCAGAAAAACGTTTTCTGGGAATGTTGCGGAGACCCTGTGTGAACTCAGCTGCACCCGTCTAAGAGCAGGGATAATCAGAAGCCTTTTGAAATGTTGGAATGACAGGTTTAGTGAAAATATGCATACTAACATGTCGACATGCTACACTCCTAAGAGAAGACTGTTCGGGGGATTTCCCTGGAATGCGATGTTTTCCACTCATAAGGTTAGTTTGAATGAAACATTTTTAACATTTTCTGAATCTAACCAGAGAAACGTTTCGGTAAGCTTCCAAGGTGCCTGATATTTTTCCACCCTTTTGTTTTACAATGCTTCAACCCCATTGAGTGATGTATCCAAATCACGCTGGTCAACTTCAAGCTAACCTAGACGTTGCGTGAAAGCGACCACGATGCTAACTGGCCCCTTTCCAAACAAGAAGAGTGAAATTAATAAGTTGGTTTGCAGAAAAGTAAAATCAAGATGCCCTGAATAACAGTTGAATTACTAAAATGTCATAAATCTGGTTTCCACTTACTAGTCACGGCATTTTCAGTTAACCGATATTACCGCGTATGTTTTCGTCCGTAATTCAACGTTTTTTGGACGCTGTAGTCCATGAACAATGCGTAATGTGCTCAAATCACAATTGGAAGGCAACGATATACTGACTTATACCCTAGACGGAGTATACTACTCATAAATATGCTTGAAATTTTCCTGTACCTCCGACCGGTTTCACCCTTCTTGAGACTCAGTCTCCGAGTTTCTGTCAACAATATATCCTTCCTAAAGAACACTCGCAAGACGTTCGATATCTTGTTGCAACACTCGCGTTTAATGTTGACTTTCGTGTGGAACTGTTGCTCAGTGGCTAGTCTTTTACTCCGCTCCCTCTTGTTGGTTCCAGTGATCTGAAAGAATCTGGCATACGTCAAGCAATAGAGAGGTTAAGACCGGTTGCCATGTTCTGAGCCAACGAATGGGCACACATGGTTAAGCTTTGTGTAAAGTACATGAATGAAAAGTCAATAAAATAAATGCAGACATTTCCCTTTAATTTTTATATCCTGAACATCCAGCTGGTATCCTGCAAAGTGTAGCGAAAGCTTGTTTGACGTCCTTTTTCGACAGAATTTCTACAATTGTATGTAAACATTCTCCGCATAATTAGAAGGAGAAAATATTTTGCTCACTAATTTTCGCGTTCTGAAAATTACCAGGGTGTTTTCCCTGCTTTCTTTTGGGTTAACTGTGAAACGTGAAGCATGAAACAGACGTGTCATTGGTATGTGATTTACGGCTGACTAGCTGACGTGAACATAACTCATTGTCACGTGCACAAGAGATTATGGATATCATGAACAAATTTTACCTAAAAGACTGTGGATTTCATCCAGCTGATTTCTGCTGAACAGCTGATAATGAATAGCCTTCAGCTTTTACTTGTTACGGGAAGATAGGCTAGTTAAATTTAACTGTATTGAACACTTACGAAGAATCGGATTTAGGCACAAACGGAGGAGGGAACAAATTAATCCATCACTGTTACAAAATCAGTCTTACATCAGCATTGCAGTGTGTAAAAAACGAAGCTGTTTGTAGGTGTCTGACCCAGGACCCTCACATTCAAATATCGTTTAGCCCTTCCACATCAAATGGGTCACCGAATAAGTTCTTGCAGAAATGGTCGAAGAAATGAACAGGAATCTGTCCATTCAACGATTGTGATTGTTCGATCGATCCGATTATTTGATGAACGAACAATATGAGGCAGGTTGCCAATCTCCATGCCGAGCTGCATGATTCGTTCGAAATGTCAAACCGCCAAGCCATTACACCAATGTGTACTGCCAAACCTGCCATATACAAAAATGTTTCATTAGAAGTCGAGAAAGGCGTGAGTCCAAACTGGTCGACTGTACAGGAACAGTTGGCCTATTCAAATTATCGATAATCTTTTATTAGTAATCTTTGATCTTAGTAATCTTTGATCAGTGCATTGGCCAGTCGGTAAAAATACTGCCAGACAAGCGAGAAATTATTACACGGGATTTCAGAAGCCTGGGGAGATTTTGTTTATGCTATTTGTGAATTAACAGCTACTATACACAACAGGCAACTCGAACTATACGACGAACACCAAGACTGAAAGTTAACGTAGAATCTAGAAAACACGATACAGATTACACAAATGTTTGGAACATGAGACGTACACACGTTTCCCACTGGGTTAGCATACCAATTCTTAATTTGAGATAGATTGACAATTTTCTGGAGAGTCAGATATGTTTTCTTTTTGAAAGTGCCTCTTTCAAACTTTCAAGGAATTCTCAGTTTGAACAATAAAATGAGGATTTTTCTAAACAGAGTCCGTACAGTCCAGATAAAGAGAAAGGCTTCTTTTTTTCTGAGGGTTTTTTGACATAATTTAATGTAGGGGGAACGAATGTGAACGTGTCCGTTGCTGAGATCAGATGATCAGATTGGCTTGCGTTGCAATGGCCTCCGGAGAAATGTTAATCTCCCATGCCTCCTTATTGTGCTTCAATTACTTTTCTGTCAGTTTATCCAAAGGAAAATGGAAACTTTCCAAGTCTGTGACGCGATTTTCTCAACTATCTTTAAGCTTTCCGATGATACCCTCTGCTTCCGAAGAGTTTGCTTAATTTATTACAGTAATTATGAGTTTGAAATGAGTGTATATTCAGAGACTGTCTTGAGTATGACTCGTCTGGGCTGTTTAGGGAAGGGTGCGTTTGCACGGTCTGTGCAAAACCGCAAATGACCGATCGATACTCTATTGATCTACCTGTTAACAACACTTGGTAAATCAAACATTTATTTACAAGTCAGTCTTCCGTTCATAATCAAAAAAGGAAGCAAATAAATCTCTAATGATACAGATTACTTTATTTAAACTAAACTAATTATGCACATATCATGAACCTCAAACACAAAATCTCTGTCGGCACATCAACCTTGCACTCATGTATCAATCATTAATTTTCGTATCTGACTTTCAAACGATTTGCTAATATACTCCTACCTAAAGGACGCAGGTTTTTTAAAACGGTTTGTCGAGTGTACCCTTTCGTGTAAAAACCTCGTGACCTGAGCTTGATTAAATGTTATCCTCGGATAGAAATGTGCGGGCTTTGAGTAGTCTGCTTTACTCGTCGGGTAAATCCGAAGGATGGATGTGGCAGAAAGTTTCTATTAGTGCCGCTTGAAACGAACCAAGGAGCGGTTTTTCTAATCTGGTTGAATTATTGAATGAACGTTCATCAAGGTTTGGTCGGCTGGTTTGCACACAAACTTGGCAGCCTTTTGGTCGTTTCGTTCTGCAAAATAACCCAGTTTGATGGATGGTCAACATTACAAGGACACTCCAAAGGACAGTTTGTCAGTTCATATTCATTAACTTCGTGTCAAAGCAGTAATTTACTTTAAAACACAGAACCAATCAATCTTTGTAAATTTGTTTTTTTGGAAATGACGCTTATCTTTATGAGACCTCTATAACTGGGAAGGGCATGGTGATAACGGTTTGGTACAAATTAAGCGAAGATATCTAGGGTGAACTGCAGTTCAGGTAAGTCATATGACCGGGTTTGTCCACGCAGTACAGTAAAACGATACACAATCTTCACGGCTAAAGCTTGAGTTCTTGGTTTTTGTCTGCGTTGTTACCCATGCTGAATGCTTGTCCTGAATTAGGAAATAGGAACGAAGGGGAACTTGTGAAGTCCCAGTCCACAATTTGCACAGGTCGTACTACGAGTTAAGATGGTGACTTCGGAGGATGCGTTTGCCAAAAGGTGTCAGTCATTTTCATACCATCGATTTTCATCAAAATTTCTTCTGTTGGGGTTTAATGGTGTAGGTTTAGCAACTATTTTTGATGGGCTGTTGGTCTTCACTTCCCTTTTTTGGACAAAAAGCTACACTTAGACAAGTCGGCATGGTTTTATGCCGCCGACTTTCTACAAGTGTCAGAGATGGTCGAAATAAACGCACTGGTGAACGTTACGTGCGACGCTGTTTCACAGTAGGATTAGCTGTCCTTTTGACTTGAACGAGTAGATAAACCCGAGGCGATTTTACCACAGATCTCATTCTGCTTGAATGAACCAGGAAGTCTGACTCCCGCCTAATGATGACGCAAAGAGTGCTAGTTTGAATAGAAATGCCAAAAATGTAGCTATGGGAACCAGTGTCAACATCGCTCAGGTTAACATCGGACACATGCACGTGGAAAACCGTGAGTAAGCTGTGTGTGTAGATCCCCTGCTGACTAGGAATTGCCGAATAAAGCAAGTTTAGTTTCGGAATTTTCCATTGAGATTTCTTCCTTTGAAGCCAATCGATGCTGAAAAGCCGACAAAAACTGTAGAGTTGTTTCATCCTTATTAAGAATCATCACAAATGCGCATCTTATGAGTGTCCAAGGAGTTTCAAAGCCGAGGCCTCCCGGCTAGTAGTTTGGACACAGCCGATCAGCTACGATTTGCTTACCAAGTGTGATTAGCTCTCACTTAGGCGATATAGCGCCGCTCATACCCCCGTCAAAAAAACCACATTGAGTAGCCAAATACTGACTGGCATACTGAGTGGCAACTTCTTAAATGGAAGTTTCACTCATCTTGTGA
The DNA here is from genome assembly GCA_004794785.1 of Opisthorchis felineus. Taxonomy (NCBI): domain Eukaryota; kingdom Metazoa; phylum Platyhelminthes; class Trematoda; order Opisthorchiida; family Opisthorchiidae; genus Opisthorchis; species Opisthorchis felineus. Next base: position 440,402 of record SJOL01006154.1, read on the forward strand.
ATTATCCTTTCTCTAGGTCTCTGAAGTAGGTTTAGCCTGGCTAGAAATTCTGAAGACCTTGTCGGTAATATACCCCAGATAATGTGGATTGGTTCAAACGAGGATATAACACATTTACAATATATTTTGGTTTCAAAACATGCACTGCATTTGCTTGTTGGTGAGTATCCTGATATGAAAGCAAAACTGTATCTTTCACATTAGCTACTTTCCATCTAGTACCCCTTGCTGAGAGCAACAGGTGATTTAGATGAGCCATGCATTGGGCTACTTACCGGCAAAGTATGTTCAAATTTTTGGGCACAGGATCGCCGATGATGATGAGTGTCCCAGATTTTCAGTATATGATATAGATAGATTATAGATATAGATATATGCATGGATTTTCACTACTCAAACCACATTGCTGTGTTGACCGGAAGAGCCGGCGTAATACTTGCGAGTTTCGCGGAACTAAGTTTATTTTAGCGAGCAGCGCACATGCTGGTTGATACATACAGATTAACAGCGTGACAGTTTTGTGGACTGGTTCAATCTACCTTTCACCGATGGTAATAATATTAACAATATTTCTACTATCAGAAAGTCGGGGAATAAAGAATAATTCATACGCATTATTGCTCCTTTTTTTCAAACTCGTAATTCAAACTGCGGCTCTGCGTTCCCCATTAAGTCATTGAAGGTGATCTTAGCTGTTTTGCTTGGCCCCTCCTAATGAGGTGCTAGGCGAGGGCCTCAAGATAAAAATGTATTCATCTAAAAATTGACCCTCAGAATTGGGTTTTTCTTCACAAGGGGGTTCGCTGTGTCGAAGTGTTGTATGCGTGAATTGTCCAAAGTGGATAGGAAGATAAACGTGGCACACTACTTATAAGGTGGCCAAAAAGACTTTGGCATCCCATGACCAGTTTTGCCCTTCTTTCAGTCTATCAGATAGGTGCAGTCCTCTCGTTCCTCTCAACCTCATGTCCTGCTTAAAACCAAAATGGACAGATTACGACAAATACCCTCAGTTTCATACGAATATGGTTTTGACAGGAAACTCAACTGAACATAAGGCTGCGGGAAACTTGGAGACTGCGCTTACATGATGAACTCAAAGAAGTGTGACAAAGGTTATGTGTAGTAGAAGAGCTTTCAGAAACCCTCTGAGTAGTGTGTTACGTTTACGCAATGCATTGCAATATTTCCAGTGTCCTAATAACTAAAACTTGAGGCGGCCTGGTGCAGCACATTCAGTTAAATCGGACCTTTATAAACAGGAAATTCATCTGGATTTACTTGAGTTTCCTGTCAAAACCGAATCTGTGTGCAACTAGCAGATGTAATTGTATTCTTTTTCATATGTCCAGGTGTGATGCATATTAGCGTTCTTTTGATTTGAGGTGCTACCAATCAGTCAAAATCAGCGCAAAAATACTGTCGAAATAAATTTAGGTGGGCGGACGCGCTGATTCACGATTTTGGATGGATATCCATTCTAATGGAGTTTGTGGCACCGCCACAAGAAAGTTTTGTTAGAATCAAACCTCTGCTCGTACATCTGGCGTAATTACACGAATTTTTGTTATGTGTAAGTACAAAGATACCCATTTCCAAATGGTTGCAACACCTATTGTACACGTCACGGCAGATCTTCTGCTCGAGCACAATAATACGTCTTTCGCGAAGCTTTTTAAACCTGAGTATTGGAATCGTTTCGAAGGCAGTGGCCTACACGCAACATTTACCTGTAGCAAATAAATTCAGTCAACCGGTTAGGTCAATTGAAATAAATGTCCCAAACTCGCATCCCAAAACAGCCTGTCTACTGTCGGGGGCCGGTGGGGTGGAGCGCGAAATGGTAGGCAGCCGAATTCGCTTCAGTTTATATAAGGCTAAAAACTGTAACTCCCAGTTTAGATCATGCGAAAACCTGGATCTTGACAGACAGTTCTGCAAGACGGTTACCCATACGGGTTTTAGAAGATATGAGACGCAAATGTGATCAATGCTGCAAGCCCGGTTATCCAATTAGAAGGGAATCAACCTTCCTGGTACAGTCTACAACTTGTGAACTTGCTCGATGTGCAGATGCATTTTTGTCTTCAACTCAGGCCCCCTGATAAACGTAATTAAATGAAACCGAAGTGAGTCTGGTCCATTTTGCAGGCAGTGCATGTGCAAAGTTGTCAAAGTATAACAATGCAATTAACTCTGCACACCTGTACAGTGGTCGGCTTTCCGGCATAGATTTTCTTCCCTGAATGACGAAATCTCAATTAAAATTTATCGATTCTCCTCCTACCGTCANTACAGATTACTTTATTTAAACTAAACTAATTATGTACATATCATGAACCTCAAACACAAAATCTCTGTCGGCACATCAACCTTGCACTCATGTTTCAATCATTAATTTTCGTACCTGACTTTCAAACGATTTGCTAATATACTCCTACTCCGAGTAGACACGCCTAAGCGGGATCGAACTTGTGACCTGCCTATTTGTTGTTGTTCACATCAGCCGCTTGGTACTGCAGTAGACGTACAGTTACTAAACTACAGTCAAAAAAGACAAATATTCAGGGTATGATACTCTTACGGATGACCCGTGGAACCCTAGTGGGTTATTATAATGGTGAAAGTCTTGACTTACGCGCAACTATTTGAGCAATGGTGGGTATTCCCATATCAAAACGATGGATATGTATATTTTTAATCCCGATGATAATTAATATGTCATCCTGATTTATGGGTAGCGGCTTGTCTCCATTCAATCGCACAATGTTTATTTTACCCTGAGTTCAAATATTCTTCAAAAGCTGCACGCAAAGCTACGAAGTTTGAACACCTATGCCTAGGCTTAGTTCAGTGTTGACCAGCAGACCCGTTTCGGTTATCATTTGCTAGTAGATTACAAACAGCTTGTTATTCATTTTCCTGCCACTGTTACAAAGTACACTGACAAACTTCCACGCGTGATTGTTCATACTAGATAACGGTTCATTCTAACGGGGTTCAAATAGAAACACCGGAATATTTCGAAGCGTACCAAAAGTGAAACTAGACAAAACCTGTCTGCATTTTTCCGGCTGATTGCAGTTTGACAAACCACCGTTTATCTGGTAGTGTGGGGAGCACTGAGAAAATTACGTGTTTGCCGCAACGCTCAACAATCGGGTTGTGTCCTTAGCTAGCGGAAACGACTAAGTTATAAAACACAATGTAAAAGCCCGCGGCACGGACGTTTGAGTATGTGGTTTCATTAGGAACACAGGTCTGGTTTCGAAAGGTACATAACATATCTAACAGTTGCGAGGTGCCTTGGGAGTTCTTTCAGGTCAGCACAAAGAACGGAGAAAGTTCCTAACCGTCTGTTCATTCTGACGAAACAACATTCTTTCATTACACTTTCAGTACCGAGAATTTCACTATTCTGCTATTGATACCAACAACCAGGTGGAGTCATCCATTTGCTTATTTCGAAAGCTGAAGGTAGAAAGAACTGAGTCAAGAAGCAAGGTAGAAACCAATCGGATGAGATCTCGACGATGCTGGCTGTACTATTTTGAAGGCATCGAAACAGGTACACTAACGAAGAATACCATAAACGAGAGATCCATTTGATTCTTAGTTGATATGAGAATGAGTGTATTTGTCGAAATACACTGATTCTTCGCATGCTCACTGAGACTGCTGTAACAATATTCCAAACGTATTTTTCTTGTGGTAGTGTTTATATTAGCATGAGTTCACTATGATGTGTAAAAGACGAGTGTTAGGAAATTTTCGGATATGGACTCAGACACATATAATGCAAACAGATAGACAGATTCCTTAAACAAATTTGAAAGTTCTTTTGGTTGACTGATCAGCACAACGAAAGGTGATTCTGGGGCGTAAACTTCCGTTTACTGATGGTAGGTCATTAGTGCCTGTAACAGAATGGTATGAACCCCAAGTTTATTCAGTAGTCGAGTGAAACTTGTTAGTAGTTGCATTCTAATTAGACCAATTTCAGGAGAGCTAGAACCTTTTTTCAGCACATATCTGATTCGAATTCCGTCACACTGTCATCTCCATAGTAGTCATACATGACTGCGCAGATAAAAAATTCCGTTTACTATTCATTTAACCTGTGCTAACAGAATTTAAAATTCTGGGTGCTTGATATCTGGGTATGTTGAACGATTCGTGGCAAAAACGTTTGCTTTTTATCAGATGTTTCTTGTTTGAATACAAATCTTCGTATTTCGGGCTTTCAAAATGTTCTCACTTATTTACTTGGGCACGCTCAGCCTGAGTTGTTGGGTTACTTCTCTGTAGCCCTCCACCTTTTGTTTTGGGATGAAAAGTTGAAACCGTTTATGAAGAAATAATATATCGTACATTACGTACATTACTGCTCACTGGCTTATTCGATGTTGCCGATCCTGTGAAAATTTTGCTTACGTGCTTCCGCACATGTTTTCGAATGAATTTGAATTTAACACTGAACGAAGTATAATCCACAAGTGGCATGGAAATCCAATCTGAGAATTCGTCACTCGAGAAGCCTGTTAACACTAGATCACGTGATATGAACTGCGGTTATTGATAGTTGAGTGGCACTATGTCCTGCATTAGCGCGAGTCCATCACATGGCTAATCGGCTGTTCCTGACAGGATGGTATGTTCTTCAGCCACTAGCCGGAGGTCGCGTTTTCAAATAGCCCTAGAGATTCTTAAGATACGCGCTGTTGATGACTTTCAACAAGACTCGGAAAAATGTACAGTGCTAAGATAGGCACTTTCTTATCCTCCAGCTTAAACTTTATCTGTTTTTCAACACCAACCGCAATGAAACCCCAAAGTTTGGGATTTATAAACCAGTTTATCCCAGAAGGGTTCCCATGCCTGAAACGCGCGATATGACACTAAGTTACATTCTGGTCTTAATCCTTCTTCTAAGGTGGACTCGCAGTATTCCATCCTACAAACCCTTGGAGGAACATTACTAACTTTGGTGCAATACTTCAGGATATGTGCATTGTTTGTTATTGAATGAAGATGAATTATCAATTTCCCAAATGATGAGCAGAATTGAAGGTCTAATTTGATTACTATTTTCTTGCTTTGCATGACACTCAGCAGCACATATATGGAGCAGTGCGACAGTACTGTCAAACTCCCAGGCACTAAACCGTCCTTTTGTAAAGCTGAGGGACTATGCATCTGTGAATTCTAAACATAAGGCTATTTTTCTTGAGACTCTAGACGAAAATAGCTTTACAACAGGAGTCAGAAAGAAGAAATTTTAGCATTAAAATCCTCTTCAAATATCATGTATACTTTTATATAATCAGAGCATACCACACAATGCTGGCTGCTTGAGTTGAATCAACTAAACGAATTTTCTCTTGAAAAGCCATATTGTGGGCCACCGGACAATAGTGAAACCAAACTGAGACCAGCGCTGTATAGGCTGAAAGCTCTATCCCCCAATGGTGATACGGATTTGAGAAACCGTGTCCCGGCTAACCAGCTGAGTTTTTCACCGAAGGAGAACTCGGGTTTCGATAATTCAACTGGCAACGCTGCGTTTTAGCCTGTGCTGCAAACGACTGATCCCGGGTTCGTCCAGCCAATCGGATAGTGGACTAACCGTGAGCAGGCATAACTGACCAACCAACGGAACATGTAAGGAGTGGGGAACGACACTCAGTAAAAACCTATCAATTAACTGAGGTTCCCTTAAATGGTAGAGAATTCTTTTCGATCGATTTCCCGGAAAACACCATATATTCTCAGGCTTGTGTGGCCACATATGGACTAATTGCTTAATGGAAAACACTTTTGTTAAAATCCACTATTTAATTCTAACGTCATTGGGTTCAAAACGTTCGTTATCAAGATTTTCACATTTGAATTCAGGTTAAAACACTTAAATAAAAATCGTACGATTAAATTTGGTTGGTGAAGAAAGAATCGGGAAACTTTGGTTTCTTTTTATCCTCATTTTAGGAGCTGGATACTTTTGAAACAAATAGCGTACAATCTCGCTGATGTAAACTGTTCTTCTCTAAGAGGTCAGTGTGGTTCCTGCTAAATGTTCGCAATCAGCTTTGGGTAATTTCATACATATTTCGTGTAAGCTTAATGGTGAATGCACGCACCATTTCAAACTTCCCACCGTGTTAAAACTAAGTGAGTTCTCACGTTTCCTATTTCGTCTGATTTCGATTTTTGCCGGCGGATTCTCGACTAAAAGCTTATCTCGGTCTCGAACGACTGTATTTTAATGTTAAATATTTGCTTACAACTTTAAATGCTCTTAAGAGTAGGCTTTTGGTTGCACCAAGAATTTTCTTGTTTGTTGAGTAGTCCTAAACGTTTCGATCTTTGAAGTTCATTTGCACCATGGCTTGCATAAGGTTAATAAATCTA